>JAKUCV010005562.1:0-28033 GCA_028386065.3 Turnera subulata | reverse complement strand
GTTGATTTGTCAGTTGATGAGACAGGAGCTCTATTGACCCATATTGAAGTCAAGTCTAACGTGAGAGGCTAGATTGTGGAACTACAAGATGGAGATCCCGACTTGATCAAGCTGAAGGAAGCAGTCCGTAGTGGGAAAGAAGACAAGTTTCGCATAGCTGAGGATAGTGCACTGATGCTGGGGAAATGCCTATGTGTACCTAATGTTGGTGACCTATGCAGTCAGATTTTGGAAGAGGGACATATGACGCCGTATACTATGCATCTCGGAAGCACCAAGATGTACCAGAATTTAAGGAGTCATTTCTGGTGGCCACGTATGAAGAAAGATGTAGCCGAGTATGTGGCTAAGTGTATCACTTGTCAGCAAGTGAAAGCCGAGCATCAGGCTCCAGCGGGAAAGATGAGATCTTTGTCAATACCAGAGTGGAAGTGGGAAATGATCACTATGGATTTTGTGGTTAGATTACCGATGACCCGGAGACAGCATGATGCCATCTGGGTTATCGTTGATCGACTTACAAAATCAGCTCATTTCCTCCCCATTCGACAGACAAATACTTTGGATAAGTTGACGAAACAGTATGTTGCAGAGATTGTGAGACTTCATGGGATTCCTAAGTCCATAGTCTCAGACAGAGATCCGAGATTCACATCACGGTTTTGGAAGAGTCTGCAAGCAGCTTTGGGAACGAAGCTGAGTTTCAGTACTACATTTCATCCTCAGACTGACAGACAGTTAGAAAGGACTATTCAGACACTGGAGGATATGTTAAGGGCTTGTGCTCTTAATTTCAGTGGGAGCTGGGATCAGTATTTGTCTTTAGCGGAGTTCGCCTACAACAACAGTTTTCATTCCAGCATCGGCATGCCACCGTTTGAAGCTCTTTACGGAAGGAAATGCCGAAGCCCAGTATGTTGGGATGAAGAAGGTCTCCGTTTGATTGTGGGTCCAAATTTGGTTAAGCAGACAGTTGACAAGATTTAGGTAGTAAAGCAGAGTATGAAAGCAGCACAAGACCGACAGAAGAGTTTTGCTGATAAGCATCGTCGTGAGATGAGTACCAAGTGAGAGAAAGAGTTTTCCTCTGAGTTGCACCTTGGAAAGGTGTTATCAGATTCGGGAAAAGAAGGAAGCTGAGTCCCAGGTACATCGGACCATATGAGATCGTGGAAAGGGTCGGACCCATGGCGTACAGACTATCCTTACCAGAGGAGTTGTCCCGGATTCATGATGTGTTTCATGTTTCCATGTTGAGGAGGTACAGATATGATCCGAGTCATGTGGTTACTACAGCAGATGTTGAGGTGGCAGAGGATCTTACGTATACAGAATTGCCGGAGCAGATCCTTGCCCGAGAGGTCAGACAGTTGAGGAACCGAGTCATTCCTATGGTAAAGGTTAAGTGGAGCAAGCACTCTGCAAATGAGTCCACGTGGGAAGTTGAGGAGCACATGCGTTCTCAGTACCCGCAGTTGTTTTCAGCACCGGAGTGAATTTCAGGGACGAAATTCTTTTAAGGTGGGTAGGCTGTAGCAGCCCGGGTAATTTTTAAGTTTTTACCGTCACCGTAAAATTTATTTTATCGTAATTTACCATTAAAATTAATCTTTGGTAATTAATTTATGGTAATTTGTGCATCGGATTCCGAAACCGAGCCCTATTCCACGCTCGAGATTTTTCTGCGGATTTTCCGGACCAAGTTGGAATTTTTCAGGTCTAGGAATCTTCAGAAAAGTCGGGATTAACCCCGAGTTATCGGACCAGAAATAAAATCAAGGGGGTACATTAGTTATTTTTTGGTCCGGACGGGACACGCTTCACTTACTACACAGTAAGAGGCAGCCGCCACCCACTGTGTTGCATGTGAATGAGGCCCGTGAAACACCAGTATCTTGCCCGTGCTTTACAATTATTCTGCACTGCATTCTCCTGCCTTAACTCTTCCTCTGTAACTCACCATTGCCCAGGAAAAACCCAACACTCCCCTGCAAGCTCTGCAACACACTACCAGCAACCAAACTCCACCTTCCTTCATTCCATACCAGAAAAATAAAAAAAAAAAACAAAAAGAGAAACAACACACACCACCGCCGCCGGTGAACCCGAGCCACCCATCGTCACCTGCAACTGTCACCGAGCCATCACCACCATCGCCTTCTTCTCCTCTCCTCTCGTGCGTGGTCGCGCCGCTACTAGCACCCTTCCTCCTTCCGTCGTGACTGCAAACCGCTGCTGCCCCGTGGAAAGACGAGCCGACGAGACGCCGACGAGCAGACCCGCCTCCACCTGCGAGTAGAGCAGCCGACGCCGCCCCTCCTTGCTCGCGTCTGACCCGGCCGCATCTTCCTTCTTTCTCGCGCCGCTTGCCCTGTCAGCCGCTCGCCGTTGCCGCGCCGCCACCTCTGCAGGTCGAGGTGAGACAACCCGGTTGCGTGATGGTATGGGTCGGGTTGACCCGGTTGGGGATGGATCTGGGTTTAATTGAGTTCGGGCTGTGAGGTTAAGGACTACTGGGCTTTAGTCTGCTGGGCCGTGGGCTATGTTCTAGGCCGGACTCTGGGCCTGCACGTGGAAATAATTAATATTTTTGGAATATAAAAATAATTTGGGAAAAATATATATATGTATATAAATAACGTAATGAAAAATAATTTTGGAAAATAAGTATAATACTGGAATAACTTGGAAAATAAAAATAATTGGTAGAAAATAATATTTTTGGGGAAAATATGCTATATATGGGATAATAATTATTTTGAAGAATAATTTTGGAAAGGGTATTATCAAGAAGTATTGTACCGGAATAGTATCCAAGTATAGGTATAAGTATAGTGTTATTTTAGACACTGGAAATAAATGGTGAATTATGACGATAATGGGAAATTAACCCGGGGGAGTAACCGAGACGAGTTAGTATTTATTTTTCGGTATAGTAGTAGCATGACATTTGCATATCACTTATGTGTGCATATTACTTGTTTGAATATAGGAGTTGATAACGAGCAGATACCGGAGGAACCAGACTTGGAGTCTGTTGGACATTTCCAAAACTGATAATCGGCTAAGGTGAGGATGGATAACCCTTGATATGTGCCCGTAATACTGTGTATGATTTGTTGTTTAATTGAACTGCTGAGATGATTATTGTTGGCTGCTTGACTACTATGATGTTGTTGCTGTTGTTGGTTAGCTGTGTTATTGATTTGTGAAATTGTGATTAATGTTGAATTGATAATTGTGAATAATTAGTGGTATGAGATTGTTGTTGGTTGGGTCTGTGGAATAACCTGAAATAATGGAAAGATGGTTAACTGAGGATAGAGTAATAAAACTGGATTGAATTTGAGATGATGATTTAATTGTCACGTGGAAAGTAGTGGTACGACTAGATGGTTAGAGACTAGTTTTGTGGTGCCATGGCCGATTTGGTTTGGTTGTTGGGGATGTTGATCCCGGATGAGATTGTTATTGGGATGTTGATCCCGGATGAGACTGTTATTGGGATGTTGATCCCGTATTGTGTTTTGGCCTAGCATCTGGAATTAGTAAATAACCAGGTACGACCCTAGCTTGTCCAGTGACGGGGCCCGGAAGATAAAATTGGTAATAATACTAATAAGCATTCTTTTGGTCTTGGCTCAATTGTAGTTAGTAGAATCTTTGTGTTGTGTTTGTCTGTGTTTACCTCGAAAGTATTATGGTTGGCTATATATCTCTGTTTATCCTTCGTCGGTGAGCACTTCGGACTCACCCCTCGCCTGCGGGGTTTCATCCCGTAGGTTCAGTTGCTTCGTAGTTCAGGTACGACGATCGATGGCTGCTGCTTTCTTCTCCACCTGACTCCGGATCCATACCTCCGCTGCATGTGCATATAAGTCTTCCGTTGTTGTGTCATATGTGTTGCTGAGTTGTTGCTTTCCTATATTGCTTATGATGTGGATTTACTGGATTGTGCTGCTTTGTTGAGCTTGAGTGTGGATTGAATAATGGTCCCCGAGTGTGGGTGACAAATGTTGCTTTGTACTCTTGCTGTATTTGGATTTACCGTGTAGTATTTTGACTGCGATGTACTGTCTGTTCCATCAATAAGAATAGTTTCGGCACGTGTTTACTGTGTATGGTAAATACGGGTCGGGGCACTTCACAAGATTCAAAAGTGAATTAAGCTGGAAAGTTCGTGATGGCTCCTCAACATTATTATGGGAAGACAAAAATAGTTACGATGACAAAGCTCTTATTGATTCACATCCTAACGTCACCTTAACCTGGCTCAATAAACTAGTTGTCAACTTTGTTTCATCTGATAGTAATTGGGATTGGGCAATCATGCAGCCAATTTTATCAAGTATAAGGGCTGCCTACTTGGCCAACACAGCGCCCATCAAATGGCCCTGACCAAGTGAAATGGACTCAAGAAGGCAAGGCTTCTTTTTTTATATCTGCTGCTTATAAAGCTATTAAAAGTTCGAACTGGGAGCCGGAAGATCCTGTGGAAGCTAATTTGGAAGTGGAAGGGCCCACTATGAGTCGCTTTCTTTCTCTGGTTACCAAGGCATGAAATGATCTGCGTATGAAGAGACACATTGCTAGCTCAGCCTCTTGCCCACGTTACGCCAATCCAGTAGAATCAAGTATACATGTTGTAAGAGACTGCATTCTTGCATTTGATTTATAGCTTGTGGTAAGTGACAATACTCTGCCACATGACTTTTTTCATCGTCCCCTAAAAATTTAGCTTTGCCACAACTTGGATTCAAGAATTGCTACTAGAGAGTGGATCCTAACTTTTGCAATAGTTCGCTGGAAATCATAGTTTTGGAGAAACCAACTTGTTTTTCTGGCTGAGATGGATGTAATCCCCAATCCAAGCAAACAATTGCATCAGTTGTTGTGGCTAGCTTTAAAGAAGCCATGAACCGACCTAACTTATTAAGGGTGAGGGGTTCTCACCTATTGAAAGCACCACTGATTTGGTTGCCTCCCCTGGCTGGTATACTAAAACTGAATGTAGCTACTTATAGGGATCATAGCTACTCAAAGATTTCGGCTAGTGGAGTCTGTAGAGATTTTTTGGGGCCATGGATTGCAGGTTTTAACTGTAGCTTTCATGCATGTTCCAAGTTTATAGTAGACCTGCAGACAATTATACCAGGTATGCATGTTGCCCATAATCAACCAAAGGATTATTTTGGAGACTGAAGCAACAGCTGTGATTGAATAAGGATCTGAGATTCATTATGATCACCCTTTTGTAGATGTTGTTAATGAGTAAATCCATTCAAAATTCTATTAATTCCTGGTCTTTTGCTTTTGTAAACCAAGAAGCCAATGTTGTGGCTCAAGGAATGGCAGAGTTTCTGACCCCTTTTTGTCCTGGTTAATCGTGTTAGAGTCTTCTCCAAGTGTAAATAAGAACCTCTTATTGTGAAGGATAGAGGAGTGATAGCTCTCTGACCTCTCTTTTTGTTTTTGCTATGTAACATTTTACATGTACCATTCCGGTCATTAACCAAAAAAGGGAAAACAAGTCTAATGGTTTTTGTACACCAAGTACAGTCGTTAAGTTAGGTTAGAATGTGTGGGTGTTACTGGATCCAAGATTAGGATTTTCCCAATCATGTCAATTAGGGTTTAATCTTAGGGCTTAACCTACTAATCCATTACTCAGGTCCAATAATAAAACCATAACGAACCCTACATCATAAATAATAGATTCTTTGTTTCTTCATTGATTTGACCACATTTTCTTTTCTCTTATCTAGGTAGTGGCTTAACTTTTGCTAATTTGAGCAGTCTTCTTAACCATTAAAATTAAGGATCCGCTAATTTATATATTTGTTTACCTGATTTTGGTTGGTTGTTTCAACCTTCTCTTGCGTATTTGAAATTTGGCTCTTTTTTATTTGTATTGATATTCCTTTCTTTCTGTTTTAGTCTTGTTTCAAAATGTTGAAAACAATTTGGGCAAACTGGTGGTTAGAGAGCAGGCTATGGATATTGTTAATTTTGTGTCGTATTTTATCTCTAGAACGTTTACGGTTCGAGGTGAGAAGGAGGTCGTTAACAACCTTTATGGTTCGACCCAGAAAAATGTATTGCCTTTTATATTATCACTTCACAATTTCATACTTCTCAACAGCACGTTTGATAATCATCTAATCCGTTAGACCCCAACGAGTAGTGTATTTATTTGGCAAAATTATTTATTGCTTCTCTCCTAAGTACTGCACTGACCAACCGGATATTTTGCGCAACGCAATCGAATATTTATGATGGAAAAAGAATACGACAAAGTTGAAAAATGCCCGGCATTGGTAGGAGCGTGGGAAATATAGTCGAACCTAATAAAAAAAGGCTCAACATCGGCTACTGAATCAAGCACTGTCAACAGACTATATTTCAAGTTTCAATAGTGTTACGGGCCTGAGGGACAGCACAACTCAGATGAATTATGAGAAAACAATTCAAGCAAAAGCGATGAGAGAAATGATAAATTCCTGTCTAGCACGCACATTACTGAGAACCAAGAAAACAAGAACACAGCAGTTTCTAAAAGTAAAAAACCAAGCAGAGGCTCAAACTGCTTCCCCCACCTAGAGCACTAAGCCATTATTTTCGCTGACCTCACGTAAAGACTATCAACTACCTTGCCAATGTTGGTAATAGTCTCCAGCGTTGCAGGGTAGATGGCATCTGTCTTTGGATCGTCAAAAATTACAAGGCACCCAGCTCCTTGATCTAAAGTGCCAGCAAACTTCTTATCCAGAATCATCTGGGAAAGCTTTTTTTCCACATGCTCCACAGGAAGTTCAATAAGCTCAGCGATATGAGCGATTTCAACCCTTGAGAAAGGCTCAATCAATCTGCAGAGATTCTGCTCCAACAAGGTATCATAAAGAGAAGAGAGGTGCCTGTGAACAATAGGGTCTTCCTCCAATTGGGCTCTGAAATCCCGAAGTGCAGTTTCGAACAGCTTTAAAGAGCGCTTGGCATGGGCATCAGCAACAGCTTTCATTGCATCAAGCTCAGGTCCAACATATTGTAGCCCTGCCTTGGATGATATTATACCCGCAACATCATCAGCTTGGCTCACCATTATTTTGCACAGTAACATATACTTAAGGCTAAACACTGCACGGGGATCTTCGAGTGCATTAAAAGCTTCAAATGCTTCAAAGAAGTAACTATAAGCAGTTTTGTAATCCTTCTCTTCAGCATGAAGAATTCCACTTTGCAAATCTATAGTACCCTGTTGAGCTGGAGGCACATAAATTGCATTGGCCGCAGTTCTTGCGGCCGTGAGTGCTGCTTTCGCTTTAGGAAGATTTCTTAAAGAAAAGTGGAGCTTACTCTCCAACAAGTCAATGTCCACAAGGAGTAGTTTGTCATCTAGACGTCTCACCTCCTTGATCAGCCCAGAAAGGAGATTTAAGGCCTCGGAGTATTCTTTGCTTTCCATCAAAAGAGCTGCAAGCTTTGCTTCAACTCGCTGCCGAAGAAAAGTCCGCTTCTCATCACGTGTCCACTGCACCATTTCTTTGCAAAGAGAAATTTGGAGATCAGATGTACCTGGTATTTTAGCCACCGTATCAATTATTCCACGAACAATTTTAGCAGTTTTTGCCTTGGGAATCAAGGCAAAGAAGGGCCTCAATTGGGTTAGAAGGCTTCGAAGCTCCTCTGCTTTGTTCTCCTGCCTGAGAAGATCTGAGAGGGATGTGATAGCCAGCTCCTTAGTCCTTAGGGATTCAGGAGAAGATGATGGGTTCTCTAATATCCGATAGTAGATAGAAATGGCTTCAGAAGGAGAATTCGCTTCTGAAGCCTGAGCAAGAGACTCTGTAGTTGCTGGAAGAAAAGATGTTGACATTGTGAATGCTTGCAAATATCAACGACCTGCAAAATTAACAAACAATTTAACTGTGTAGCAACATCTCCAAACAGAGCAGATATGAAAAGACTGACACTAGCCACCCATATTTGACAGTATAATGCTGTTGTGCTGGTACCGAAAAAACAAAACAAAAATTTTAAAAAGAAAAACAGACAAAGGAATCTCTGCACATACAAATCCATCAAAACCAGAATCTGACATCACACAAAATTCACTATCATCACTTGGAAGGAATTGTTCCATGGAGATAGCGCAAGCACTTAATAGCCCCTTTCTCCAGCATCTAACTGCACTTAGTCGTTTATTCCACCATCGAAGTAACTCAACGCCCAATTGTGCTTTAGTTAACAAGGTAACAAACAAACACTTGACTGAAACAGCCATTACAAAGTGGTTCAGTAACAAGGAGGCCTAGCATTCTACAAAATCAGCAAAGTACCTAGACGTAGCAATTAGAGTTAACAACACTTCAGGTACACATAACAAATACGTCATAACCAACTATTCACAACAACAGCAGAGGACTTTGGTAGCTTCATCCATTGTCTTCGTTGCTCCCACTCACTCTACTCTCCAGTCCACTCCTATCCACCTTGTCTTTACAGCAATCGAACACCAAATTTCTTGTTTTTTTTTTTTTTGCACAATACGAGTCTTCCCAACTAACAACAACTGTGGAATTCAAATCAAAACCTAAACACCCCAACCTATAACCAACCTGTATACAGGCAGTACAATGCTATCGGTTTCAATAATCAAAAAGTACCAAACTCCTAATCCTCCAAATCCCTAGAAAGAATTGAGAACAAAAAGCCGATTCAAATAATATAAAGCGTCACTGCTTTTAAAAGTTCAGCACCGAATTCAAGCTCGGCCGAGGCAATTTTAAGCTGGAACGGTTTAATCCCCTAGCTTATGTTGATTCAAATCACCGAAACCACTAATCAACTAGGACAAACAGAAAAACCCAAATCCAGACGAAGAGAGCGAAATCGAAGAGCACATAGAAAGGAGGAGAAACCGAAGAGAACGTACCTGTGGGAGGGAAGAAGAAGATGGAGCCGCTGGGAGAGTAGATCCAGTCGAGACGAGAGACTTTGTAGAGAGCGTTCAAAGTTTTCTTGTGAGTGGGGTTAGGAGGAGGAGGAGAGAGCAATGAAAGAAAAATCAACAGACAACAGCCAGCCGGTGTCTGGATTTGGGCACTCCTTTATTATTTATGGGCTTGGTTTTCATTGGGGAGTTATTGTGGGCCGCGAAAACCATCCCAAAGCCCTGATACGAATTTGCTAATCAAGTTTTTAACAATTTTTTTTTTGTTTGCCTAGAATAAGTGTTTTTTTTTTTTTCCTTAGCTTCAGCTATTGGACCATGATTGATCAACTTTTCTAGAATATTTGATTTGATTCTTCTGGTATTTGAGATTGTAGAAATCTTAACCCACCTTCTTTGTAAGAAGAAAAAAAATATTAATGTAGTGAGTTCGATAAATGGAAAAAAATTAATATAGTGAGGTTTATGTATTTAGGAGTTTTATATTAGCCTACTCAGGTTTGATTTTTTTTTTGTCAAGACATGGATACATTATATTAAATCGAAGATATCCAGGGGAATAGAATCCTCTGTTACATCAAAATTCAACAAAATCTCATAATTAGGTGGAGGTTGATCAAGCTAATCTAGCCAACTAATCTGCATATTATTAGCCACTCTAAAAATATGCCATAAATCGTTTCAGATAAAATAATACTCCAATAATTGAAACGATTAGTCAAAATTGTCATAACATTTTTTTACATAAAAGGAAAAATTTCATTTATTTTAAATAAAAAACAACCATAATAATTAATTATTTCTGGAGTAAGTTCTTACTATAGTGATTGTCTAGGTAAGAAAGAAAAAAACTACGTTTAGTAGACCAAACATGTAAACCTTTTTCCCTAGTTTTGCTTATAGAATGGTAGATTCCGGTATCCTTCTTCCTTGAATTGTTGTTGCCGTATCGGGAGAGCAAATTTAAAATGACCAACATCACAGTCACGAGGGGCATTTGTAGCAATAAAAGATTTATACAACAGGTAACCCAACTAACTAACAACTATTAAGCGCATTTCTTTTAACCAAAACAGTACTTTTTATTTGACTACCCGCCGTAATCGATGAAACTGCAAGGGAAGCTTCTTCATTTTCAACGCTTAAAAACTTTGCCAAACAGTACCTGTTGGTTTGCAGTGCAGAGCAGGGCAGTGAACTCTCTTGAAGTGATCACTTAATACTTTCTTCTCATCAAAATCAAAGCAGCAGCAGAGTCAGAGTATCTCTATCTAGAGGTTTGATTCTCTCCTTAGCATTCATTTATTAATATTCTTCCCGCTGATAATTTCGTGCTTTTCGATCATATACACTTTTCTGGTTGACTTCTCTCTCTTTGCGTTTCATTAGGTTTTGATTCCTCCTCCTTATTAAGCTAGCTAGTAGTGTCAGATTTTATCTCCGCTGTGTGCCATTTCTTTTGTCAACTTCTTCTGTTCTGCAATTTTCTGCTTCTATGTGTTGGTTAGCGACGTCCCATAACTGTAAAAAAAGTTGCCTTCAGAAATTGGTGTGAATTAATTTTTTTTTAGTTTGATTATTTCTTGCAATCTCATTTTGGTGCTCAATTTTTCCATGATTAATATAGTCTTTCCGCTAATTGCTACTGCTGCGTCTGCATAATCTGTGCGATGTGTAGTGGTCATTTTTTCCCAGTGCAATGAGTGATGATGCAATCCTCTTATTGTTTCACTCGCAGTTGGATCCTCCCAATTGATAGTTCGAAGTTGTAGCTTAGGTCTTTAATGTTTCAAAGTTTGGTGATATCTAATATGCTTGCCACATCTTTCTCTTTTGAATTCATTATGGAATTTGTTTCCCTGGTTATATTTGATGACTTATCAAGTCCTTTCAAATGTGCTTGGTGCAGTGTTACAGCTGATAAACCAACTTTTTCAAGGTTTTTTGAGGCTGCGATTGAAAATGCTTGTCTCCGCTCTTCTCACATCTGTGGCGATAAACTCTGCTCTGTGTGTTTCATTCTTTGTACTGTACTCTATATTGCGGAAACTACCAAACAATTTTGAAGTCTATATCCCACGCCTGCTCGTGGAAGGCAACTTTGTGAGGAGGAGCCTTGTGGGTCTGGAGAGACTGATTCCGTCTACAAGCTGGTTGGGAAAGGCATGGAGGCTATCAGAGGAGGACATATTGTTGTCCTCAGGCTTGGATGGTGTTGTTTATATGCGAACTATTACCTTACTGTAAGTGGAATACTTCTCAATGAAATCCATAGATGATTGAATATAGCCTTTTTGTTGAGATATATGTGCTGTTCTTTTTTCTTTCAAGAGATTAGGCTATACAAATATCAATAGTTATGGATTCAGCTCATGACAAGTATTTGAAAAATAATCAACTGTTCTTGACATCAACTGTAAGTGTGCAAAAACTTGTTGAATATGCTTGCAGATACAGATGTGTCATTATGGTCTCGTTATGAAAACCTTAGATTTCAATTCAGTGACAATTTAGAGTAAGTATTAACTGGAGTTTCTCCTTTTATGAACCCTCATTTTGCTTTCTGAGTTGAGACATGTACTGCTGGATCCAACATGTCCCTAACATTTTGACATGGATAGGTATTGACTGCAAGATGCCCCCCTGCCACCCCCCCTCTCCTGCCTGTAATTTTGTTATTCTCTCGTTGAGTACTTGATATTCTGCTTCATTATATGCTGTTTCTCTATCTCAAATAGCGAAGTAAAGAAAAGAGTAACAAAATGGTTTGTATTCCAATTCCAAACATAGTTTGTTCTGTTGTGATGGTTAGATGTTCTTTTTTATTTTTTTGGTTACTGATAGTTAGATGTTCCTAGAAGGTTCCTTTTCAACCTTGGCCGTCGGTGTAATGATGTTAATACATCTAATTCTATTTGAATGGGAATATCCCTGGCATTTGGGGCGCATTTAGTAGAAGCTCCTCTAGACTAATATTTATTTCCACCATCATGCTATACTGTTGTTTCCGTTTAGTTTTTCCACACTTTTATCTTCAATTTTACTATGAACTCAAGTTAATACTTACTCCTATCCGAATATTGCATTAATGCTTACTCCTCTAGACTAATATTTATTTCCACCATCATGCTATACTGTTGTTTCCGTTTAGTTTTTCCACACTTTTATCTTCAATTTTACTCTGAACTCAAGTTAATGCTTACTCCTATCCGAATATTGCAGTTTGAAAGTATTTACATTTGCTGGGATAATAGGGATCTTTGTTCTTCTTCCAGTGCACTGCTCGGGAACTGAGCTTGATGAATTTGACTTCACTGATTTGTACAATAACTCTTTGGATGTATTTACCATTTCAAATCTAAACCGACGCTCAAAATGGTAATTCCTCAAGACTTCAGTATGAACTAGATTGTAGTTGGTTTATTTTGCAATATTGATGCTTTCAGAAGAAATCCTTGTTCCTTGAGGCTTGCCACTGTCTTTAGAATTATGCTTGCTTTTCGTTTCATTATTTGTAGCCTAAAGTTATGTTATGCTTATGGTACTTTATCACATTAATTATGTTTGGTGGTTTTCATTAATTCAAATGTTGTGATTTTAGAGGGAAGCTGATGGGAGTGGCTGGCTTTTCTTGCTACATGGTTTTGTTTTATGCTTCTATCTATAACTATAAATGGATGGGCATTTTGAATACATCTGGGATATCAGTTTGTCATGTATATCTCTGGCTGAGAATAGCCTTAAAAGAAACTCACTGGTTCTTGCCATTTTGGCAGGTTATGGATTCATTTTTTGGCTGTCTATGTAGTTACTATCTATGTATGCGGTCTTCTTTATTATGTAAGTCTACTTTTATGCAGTTACAGCTTATGTTTGTATCTCTCTACCATACTCGACTTCCTTTAAAGTGTGTTCCATATTTTGGGATTGTAAATGAAACTCTCATGACCAAAGAATACATAAAAGATGTATTTTGGTGGTTGACCTATGTTTTGCTTTTGTTACGGAGGCAAAACTAATCTCTTAAGGTGTCATTATTATTTACTTCGATCAAGACTAGTAAAATGTGCATAAACAAAGCCATTGTTTGTATCCAAGGTTCTAAAAGGTTATTGATCCTGCAGGAATATAGATACATATCTTCGAAACGGATAGACTATTTTTACTCTTCCAAACCTCAGCCACATCAGTTCACCATCTTAGTTCGCAGTATCCCTGTATCAGCAGGCAGCAGTGTCAGTGACAGTGTTGACCGCTTCTTTACAGAGTATCACCCTACGACATATTTGTCACATGTTGTTATCCATCGAACTAGCAAGCTACGGACTCTCGTTGTAAGCAATATATCCCTGTGACTTCATTTTCAACTATTTCCATATGACTTTGTTTTCTTGCTTTATGCATTTAAGTTATTGTTGCTTTATGCACTTAAGTTATTGAAAGATTAAAAGCGATGGATGGATTTTTCCATAAAGTGTCATATAGCCGTTGAAAAGGAAGAAAGGATCAGGGAATCTGATCATTATTGAAAAGTTGAAGTCTTATATCTAAATTAGCTACTGACTCTGACCTCATTTCTTCACAGAGTCAAGCCAAGAAAATGTATAGAACACTTAAAAATCGGCGATCACAATCCTCTGGGAAAAAGTACAAGCGTTTGGGATTATTTGGAAGGAAGTATGAACTTGTCGATGATTATGGGAAACAGTTAGATGACATAGAGCAGAATGTGAGAATGGAGCAGTCAGCTCTGTCACTAGCAGATGTACGTGCTATTTTCTATATGCTTTCAACAACCTTTCATTTTTGAAAAATATTTTTTAATGTTTATCCATAGAATTTTCCCGTCATCCAGTGGCACACACGTTATGTTGAATCCTTCATTTGTGAAATATGTATGCATCAGGTTTGTCAAATTTGTATTTTGTATCACTGAGCTAATCTTACATTGCATTCACTTGAACTTAGCAAGTAGAGATATTTGCATTGTCGTTTCTTCTCCTTTAATATGATAGGACCTGGTTTTGTTTAAGTTGTAATTTGTTCTTCTACTTTTGAAAATTTTAAACTTTACCAAAATGTCATTTTTTATATGTTTTGTCATAAAAATGGAAAAAGGTGGTCCAAATTTGTTCTAGCCTTTGCAGAGATAAATGCTATTTTAAACTCTGATGTGTACCGTCACATAGAAACCTAATTCAAAATCTCAGATGCACTATTCACATAGATAAATATAATTTAAGATCTCCAGATGCACTATTCACATTATACCCTCTTTCTTCTATGATTCAATGACTCTACCAGTTCTTAGATATTAGTGATCAGTAGCACCTTTGAGTTCATTACATGGATGTAATCAAACGATTCAGTTGAAATCCTCTACAGATTATATAGAATGTATATCCTTGTCACAGAATTCAATGAGTTCACTACTTCTTCTGCCTCCCGAATGAATTAAGTAAAATCTCCTAGTTTTCAGTGTTATCTAGTTTGTCATGCTAATATGCTTTCATCATCTAAAAGGAAACTCGAGCTGCCTTTGTGTCGTTCAAGTCACGTTATGCTGCTGCCATCGCTTCACGCTTGCTACAATCAGTCAATCCCACCCAGTGGCTCACAGAGCAAGCTCCAGAACCTAGTGATGTTTATTGGCCCTTTTTCTCTGAATCATTTATGCGAAGATGGATTTCGAAGCTTGTGGTTGTGGTCGCAAGTATTCTTCTCACTATTTTATTCCTCATTCCTGTTGTGTTTGTGCAAGGTCTTACCAACCTCAGCCAGTTGGAAATTTGGTTCCCATTCTTGAAAATCATTCTTACGACGTAAGTATTCTTTTAAGATCAGTGTATCAGCGGCCTCCTTGCATCCTTGATACTGTCACCATTAGTGCTGCTGCAACATATATACTTCTGACCCTATAGCTTGGACGTTTTAAGTACCTTAACATTATGCACCAAGAAATGGCTAGGAGGACTCATCACATGTCTTATGATGTTCTCAGAGGATTGGTGCTTCTAATCATCTGAAATCATGTGAAATATACTTTTGAAATTTTTACTGTATTGACATTTCCTAAGTAAGCTTCTCTATTGCCAGGTATAATGTAGAATCGTTTCTGTTTCTAGTTTTGGTGCTCTAATTCGTTTGTCACTTTCTGCGCCCCCTGCATTATATTGTCATTATAGAAGTCCTTGAGCGCAAGTCTTTGTTATTTTTTTCACGGAAATAATGCTTCGTTTCATAAAGGAACTCGACTAGCGTGTATAAGCGGGACAACCTTTGGCTTCTGTGTTTCATGTTGTCCAAATTGTCAGACGCAGCACTCCTTTTTGTTTTATTCATTTTTATTTTCAAGGGAGAAACTGCCATGGATAGTCTAACCAGATTGTCAAATCGTCTGTATTCAATTATTGCCAATAAACCAATGAGAAAGAGCATGGAGAATTGTTTTGGCCTTTCCATTTTTTCATCTCTATAGAGAAATATATTTTCTTCTATCTTTATCTCAGGTAGTGCATACCATGACTTGATCTGTGATATCTATCATCCTCTTTTTCCATATGATGTAGCGAGGTTCTAAACTTTGTAATTTGCATTTGCAGAACATTCATTAAACAAGTAGTTACAGGGTATCTTCCCAGTCTAATTCTTCAGTCGTTTCTGAAAACTGTGCCTCCGATCATGGAATTCCTTTCCTCTATTCAAGGATACATCTCGCATAGTGAAATAGAGAAGAGTGCTTGTAACAAAGTAATTTGGTTTACAATTTGGAACGTCTTTTTTGCAACAGTGTTTTCTGGGTCAGTCCTGTATCAGGTTTCTATCATTCTTGACCCCAGGAACATTCCTGCAAATTTGGCTGTTTCTGTTCCAGCACAGGTAAGAAAACACACAGTCCATCAGAAATCTTTAAAACTTTTCAGTTTGATATAAAAGAGAAGAGATGGGATGAGGCTGCTAATGACTTTTGTTATTAAAGTTTGATATGAAAGAGTAGGGTCTGACGAGGTCGCTAATAATTTGTTATTTACTTTTCTCTTCTATACTTGGAAAATCTATTGATGATTACGGAATTGTATTAATGATTCACTGCATATCATGGTATTCTATCCAATGTTTTGGTATGCTGAAAATTTTCCTCAACTCTGTCATAATATGTTCCCTTGTTTCATATGTTTGCCTGCTTCTAACTTCCATTCATGCACGAAGAGAAGATATAGAAAAGAATGTGGATTATGGTAAAATAAAAGCTTGTCACGAGGTCTGAATGATTCAGTTGCCATTTATGAAGCTTGATAATGTTTGGATGCTGAAAGCTATTCTCTAAAAGCTAATGTAACTTGCAATGCTTTGAACTTGTGGAAACATGAGCCAGCCATATTTTGTTTATTGCTGTCTATTGACTGCACTTGACTAATTAACTGAAGAATAGAGATGTGTATGTTTAGAGCGACACTTCGTTACCTGAATTTTTTCACGGTGGATGACTTGCCATATGCTATAGGCAATAAGCATCATGAAAAAGAATGATTGAGAATGTCTCTGTATGCTTTGTCATATTGTCACTTGTGTGCAGTAATCACAATAAAATCTGACCAGGGGTATTTGGTGTAGTGACTAGGTTTTTCTGGCTGTAGGCGTCCTTTTTTATTGCTTATGTTGTCACTTCTGGATGGACGAGCACGGTATCAGAACTTGTCCGCATATTCCCTCTTTTGGCCAATCGAGTTACTAGATGTCTTGGTGAAGATACAGATGATGAACTTGAAGTTCCATCTCTTCCATACCACAGGGACATTCCTAAGATTCTTTTCTTTGGACTTCTTGGTTGCACATACTTTTTCCTAGCTCCCTTAATTCTTCCTTTCCTTCTGGTGTACCTCTGTCTTGTATACATCATATACCGTAATCAGGTAAGTTATTTAATTTTGGGATACCTTTCATACCGAATTCCTTCTTCTAAATATGCCATGAAAAATTTAGGTTTAGTTGTTTTGTACCATCTATGCTGTTCTAGTTAGCTTCGACATCATTGTAAAAGATGATTAATGATAAAGTTTGCATTAGCTGATTATGTTGAAAAGGTTAGAAACATACAGGTGCATAGTTTCATGATCTGTTTGATGTGATATTGATATATAATTAGGAAAACTCAGTGGGGTCAAATATCCTTTGGAGACCAGAGCAGGTTTATAATCGAGTTCAAACTACGTAAGAAATATGCAGATATTTAATTATCTCTTCGCCACAAAACCTAGGTGACTTTTTGCTAAACTTAAGTGCCGGCCTCATGGTGTGACTTTGTATTTTGTGCAAGTCCAGATTACCTAATAAGATTCCTGTTTTATTGAAATGGGTGAAAAGATAGACAAGTCCTAATTCTATACAGGATTTTACCCTAGACTAGGTCGTTGCTAGTAGTAGACTTGATCATTACAAATGCTGAATAAATGTAATGCTCCATAATTTGTTCATGCAGTTTATTAATGTATATGCGCCCAAATATGAGTCTGCCGGGAAATTTTGGCCCATCGTCCACAATACAATGATATTTTCTCTAGTTCTCATGCATGCAATCGCAGTGGGAATATTTACTTTAAAGAAACTCTCTCTTGCATCTACCTTAATATTGCCGCTTCCAATTCTCACACTTCTCTTCAATGAGTACTGCCGGAAACGCTTCCTGCCCGTTTTTGTGGCTTACCCTGCCGAGGTATGTTTTTATTTTTATCCATACTGCTACATGCACTACGCTTTGCTTGGAATTCTATTAGATTCAAGGTCCCATAAAAATTGTTGAACTGGGTTTCTGTGGAACCAGGTTTTGATTACCAAGGACAGGCAAGATCGGAATGACACCACAATGTCTGAGTTCTACGATAAACTAGCCACTGCTTACCAGGACCCAGCTTTGATGCCTATCCGATACTCTGAAAGCTCGGAAAGCCTTAGTCGTCCTCTACTATCTTCTGCTCAGGTTTGAATGTGGGTTATACACTAATGCTTGTGTTAATCATGCTGGCCATGGATGTGGTGTTTTCTATTGGCGACAGCCGTTTCACATATGATACTCGGATTCTTTTGCCCATGATCAATAAATCTGCGTCACAGAAAGAATACAAAGTTGCACATGGGGTGAATACAGTGAGAGACATTGTACCAAGCTTGAGATCAAGTATGTGCATTGGGAATGAAGGTTGACGCTTTAATTGGAAGTTCTGCTCCGCAGTACAATGTACAGCAACGTGACTGGTGTGTATATTGTTTTTTGGTTGATGTGAATTAAACCGCTTGTGTTATGGTTAACTATGCTATTTCTTGTATCAAACAGTGATTTGCACATAATATAGTAGGGGTAAAGAGATGTGAATTAGATTGATATCCGAACCATCTCTGTGGTTGCTCGGCAAGTTACGACAAAGACCTGCTCGGAGTTTCAATTTGTGAAACATCAATTTCAAATTCTTTGTAAAGCATCCTTTCCTCTTTTTTTTTTTCATCCTAAGGGCCCCACACCACCGCTAATATATCTAAATTATCCCTAATATTACTCCTAATCCCAAACCTATCCCAAACTAAATAAATCCCACACCTGGATTTGAACCCAGGTGGCCTCCCTGGACGGAGGACTTTGATGCCAACCCGACAAAGAGGTCGCTGGCAAAGCATCCTTTCCTATATGTTTATTAGGAAAGGCTCGCTGATCCTGTTATCGTATCTTGTCTTATGGTCTATAATTTCCTGTACATTTGTACTGCTTTGTAGCTTCCTATTTAAGTTAATAATATGCTTTGAAATAAAATAAAATAAAGGGAATAAGTGGATTTTTGGTCCTTGTACTGCCCCTCTACTTGAAATGTCAGCACTGTATCGAATTTTGATGGATTTTGGTCATCGTACTACTCTAAATGTATAGATTTTGGTACTTTCGGTCACCGGGCCACCATCGAGGATACGTGTCAACATTTTATTTGCCCACATCGAAAAGTGGGTCCCACCAACTTGGGCCGTCCAAGGCTTGGCCCGAATCATCTGAGTGAACAACCCGTTTTGAACGGGTTTGAACCCATTCCAAACACACGCTTCCCACCATACGCAGTGGGTCCCACTTTCTTGTTCTTTTCTAAAAACCAATTTTCAGTACTTCTAAAATTAAATTTTTATTTAGAAATTTATTTTTTGAATAATAATAGCATTCATATATTAATAACAAACACACACCAACGAAGTCATTTTTTTCCATTTTTTTCTTCGTTTTCCCTTCTCTTCTCCTTTTTCTCTTTTTCTTTTCTCTGGTTCTTCACGTTGTTTCCTTCCCACCAGTCCCTTTTCTAATTATCTTCTTCAATCATTCATCTCCATCCTTCAAATCCTTCATCCTCTCTCGTCTCTCCCTTCAATTCCCTGCCCATCTCCATCTCCTCTTTTTCCCCAATTTCTCTATTGCAACCCTCTCTCTTTTCCCCTCCTCTCTCGCCATATCGCCACAAACCGTCATTGCCAGTTGCCTCTGCTCCTCCACTCCAAGTCGCCACCGTTCAAATTGGAAGGGGAACGAAGGAAACCCGACACTACTTTGACTCTCCTATGCGTGGTATGCCCGATGAGGAGCAGAGAAGATCGCTCCGATCCCCTTTTTTGCTCTTGAACCTACAGATTAATCATTGAAATTGATGTTTTATAGGATGAAGATTGCTACTTATGATAGTTAATTAGGTTAGTTAAGTAGGTTCTTGGTTATGATTTGATTGTAGTGCCATATGTTACGAAATCCACATGGAAATCGATGGTTCTGGAGTTGGAATCACCGATGGAAATAAGAGAGGGCGGCTGGCGAGGCAGAAACGGCACGACTTGTTGGTCGTGGTGGTTGTTGGTGAGGCGGTGGTTGTTGACAAGGTGACGCGGTGGTTGTTTGCAGGGTGACGCGGTGATTTGAGGTGGCAAAGGTGACACGGTGGTTCTTCGTAGTCGGCTCCTGCGGGTGCGGCGCTGCACGATCTAGTGGGGCAAGGTCGAAGGCGAGGTGGAGTCGACGATGGCGGTGATTGGCAGAGTAGCGGCGCTCGGCTTGCTGCTGGTGGGGATGATGTTGGACACAACACCGTTTTGGTGTTGTTTGCTTGTTTGTTTTTTTTCCTTCTTTTCCTGTGATAAAAATTTGTGGAATGAAAAAGAAAAAAAGAACTGGCAGAAGTAAGTTCACTGAGTTGTAGGAGTGATCCGTTGGGACTGTTATTTTTTTTCATCTTTTTTACTTATGTTAAACAATGTATGATTTAGCTTAAAAAAAATGTACAAAATTAAAATTCCATATAAAAATTGAAAAATGTTATAAATATTGTATTATACATTGTATTATACATGTATGTATGTCATTGTTATACATACCATATACATACTCTCTATAATTATATATATATTTGTGTAAGAAATGAAGATTGAATGAGAAATGAAAAACCGGTTGAAACCTGACCTCACCGGAAGCTCACCGGAATTCTCTCCCCCTCACCGGAAAATTTCTATTCCTCTCATATCTTCTCCTTCTTCTCCCATTTATTTATAACACGTTATCAGCACGAACGTTCTCTACCCGAGCATCGTTTTGTTTCGCTGAAAACCGAAAAAAAAGAAAAAAAAGAAAAAGCTCCGGCCGGCACTGTTCACCGCCGTAGCTTTGTTCATCGGCAAGCAAACAAAGCCGTCGTGCTCGCCGCCGCCCACACCGGCGTCTTCCTCTCGATGTCGCCGACCTGATGACGCTGTCCTCGTTGTCTTCCGCCGCCTGACGCGCCGCCTATGGCCGTCGGCAGTCCGCCTCCTCTTCCTTTTCCGGCCGCGACGACCGTCGCTTCCTTTCCTCTTCCTCTGCTCGCCTGCAGCAGCGAGCCACCACCGCGACATCGCGACACCAGCCGAAGCTGTTACTGCCGCCTGTCGCCGCCTCCCTGCGCCGCTCATTCGCCGCCTCCTGCCGCTCGTTCGCCGCCTCCCTGCGTCGCTCGTTCGCCGTTGAGTTGCAGAGGAAACGACGACCCGACGCGATCTGCCACCTGCTGCAGCCCCTGCTTGTCGGCGAAGCACGTATAGAGCCGACCTTACCTCGGTTCAGCCGTGACGAGCTCGAGCCTCAGCCGTACACAAGAGGTCCGGTTCCTCTTTCGTTTCTGCTGCACCAAGCCAAGGAAGAGGATGACAATCTTACACTTTAGTCCCTCAATATTTTCATCTTATTCAGGTAAGTCATTACAATTTAGTCCTTAAATCATTTATTTTTCAATTTTATCCTAAACGAATGTATAATTGTTTAAATTAATATTGTTTTTGAATAATTAAATGAATTACGAGCTCACGATGAGCCTTGGAGTAATGATCCGGCACTGTAAATAGAAATTATCTAGATTGTGAATAGTAAATTCCCGCGACTATGAATAGTGATTTTTGCCGGAAATCGGCAAACCTAGAAGTGTTTGGCCGAAATTCGATACCTCGTAATTTTCCCGGGGAGCCCGGAAGGCGTGAATAGTAATTTTCGGCGACCATGAATAGTAATTTTGACCGATCTGGCAACCGTGAATAGCATTTTTGGCCGATCCGACGAACCCCGAAGTGTTCGATCGGAATCCGACGCCTTGGGTTTTTCCCCGCCAAGCCCAGAAGGCTAATGGCATATACATACCGGAATAGTAACCGGCTATTAGTAATAGATATTATATATATTATTGCTGAAAGATTTATCGAGTAAGCATATTTTTTTTTGTTCTGATTGGGCTATTAAAGGGCCCACTGCATTTAAATTCATGCCTTTAATTTTATTTATGCTTTATTTGGGCTCATGAAAGGCCCATAATGGCCGGCTAAGCCGCCTATTTCTTTACGTTTTTAATTGGGCTCGTGTAAGGCCCATCGCTTTTATTTTGCTGCAATTTAATTTTTATTGGGTTCGCTATAGGCCCATTGCATTTATTTTTCAGCAATTTAATTTTTATTGGGCTAATTAATAACAAGGCCCATCGCATTTAATTTTCAGGCATTTATTTTTAATTAGGCTATAAAAGGGCCCATTGTATTTAATTACCTTGCCTTTAATTTTATGCTTAATATGGGCTCGTACTAGGCCCATCATTTAATTTCCTGTCATTTATTTTACTTGGGGTAATTTATTATAGGCCCCTTGCTTATTTATTTTAATTAAGCATTTACTTATTAAATTATGATATTTGAATTTAAGACCCTCAAAATTTCCGGAAGAAATTTGTTATGGGTATTAAATGAGGACATGAATTTATATGATAATAGTCTAGTAAACTAAATATAAGAGTCCAGCAGACTCAATAAAGGAAAATACAACGAAGACTCGAAGTCTTACCGTTCAAAAGATCCTGAAGATCCCTCAAAAGGAAAATTAAGAATAAAAACATAAACCACCAGAAGGTGGACATTGTATGACCATCACGAAGATGGATATTGATATTATACTTGCTTACCCTGAAGGAGCAATTCATTTTATATTCAATTTATTTTATGTTCAATTTATATTATTACGTGTTGCGATCTATTTTATTTACTTTTCAGTAATTTATAATTGTTTCTCGAATAATGCCTTACGTTTTTAGTCCCGAAGACTATGCAAAGTTGACATCCACAGGGGGAGAATTATATGTGTGGATGTCAATATAACTCGAAAACGAGAAATAAGATTATCATGCTCCAGAAGAGCATAAATCCGAATATGTTCCTGAAGAATAAAAAGAAATTATGGATCTTGTCGAATTGGCCCTGGTCCATTCCCTGAAGTGAATGTGATTGTATGTAATAATTTTGATGAACACAAGCTCAACTATGATCCAGAAGATCATAAGCTTACGCTCCTGAAGAGTATGGAATACGGAATAAATGAATGCCTTAAGCATTAGTCTCGAAAACAATGCACAAATCGACATCCATAGGGGGAGAATTATATGTGTGGATGCCAATATACCCTGAAGGTATAAGCCAATATTGAATGTTCTTATTTTATGTTCAACTTTATTATTAATTATTATAATTACATGCATGTTATTATTAAATTCTTAATATGAACATGAAGCCATTGTTTTAATGACTCTGGCATTTGTCCTGAAGACAATGCATGACATATTCTGTATTTAATAGAATGGAAATTATTCATAAGTAATATATGATTGTACAACCTCAAAATGATAAGAGGATTAATATGCTCTAGAAGAGCATACGTTTATTACGCTCTAGAAGAGTATATATTAAGCTCCGGAAGAGCACAAGTTTTATTGTAGTATAACGTGCTCTAGAAGAGTAAAATATTTACGCTCTGCAAGAGCTGAGATGCTGAATATCTCTATATTAAAAGGCTATTGCTGTAGCTAACAAACAAGTTGTGAAAAGTTTACCAGCATTTTTTTTTTTAGATTGTGCTATATAAAAAAAATTCGGGTTATTGGAAATTGTCATATCCAGCCAGAAGCTGGAATGCACTAGCCTGAAGCTAGTATTTTTAAGTTATTAAATACACGGTTTGCACAGCCCGAAATTGAGACTAACTGGAAGTTAGCTGATAGAAATATAATTTACAGCTGGTAAATAATTTCCCCATGTTATCATATCCAGTCTGAAGCTGGCACATTTACCAGCCTGAAGCTGGCACACATAGCAGCCTGAAGCTGGCACCAACTTGAAGTTGGTTTATTGATTCATTGTTTGGCATGACCGGTTGGGCTATCCCGGTTCAATAATGATGCACTAAACTTGATTTGGTCATTGATTAAAAAAACCAGAAGTTTTTACAATCAATAAATTTCCATGTGATTGTTCTGCTGCAAACATTTATTATACGACCTTACTAAGATGAAAATGGCCTAACATCACCAGCAAGTTTAAAGATGATTCAGGGATATGAACACGGACTGATCAATCCGTGGTGTTAACCATCTAGGTAATTTTTACGATGCATCGACTAGATGGTCTATTGTATGATGCAAGTTGGCATAAGTGCGCACTTATTATGCCACTTGCGGGCACATGTCCCTACTTATGTTACTAGACTATATGTCTAGATAATGCTGGTCTATTTCTTCAATTATATTTCATCAATAAGGGATTGCATATCATTGGAAATAAACCCAAACAGATCTGGGGGAACATTGACAATTGAGTTGATGAAATATTATTGCTTGAGAAATTGATATTTTATATGCAGCAATACTGTGCATCAAGCCAACATGATATTATAAGAACACCACCCCCCCCCCCCCCCCCCCCCCCAATTTGTTTGATTAATGGTCACATACATAGTATCTCCCATCTTCAGACCATCGGTTATATAATACTCCACCACAGGGTTGTGAAATTGGTCCTTTTAAAGAAGATTGGGAGTCTACGTTGGGTATGTATCTCCATAAATTATAAAGGTAATTGAAACCTAAGACAGGGGATTGGAGATTTATTTATAGCAATATTTGCTTATTAGTTGATGTTTTACCCAACATCAGGGGGAGGGAAAATAAGCAGCTGGATCAAAAGAATTATTGAAATGACTTATCAATATATGATTTTTGATCCTCAAATATTAATATGAACCTGAAGTTCAAAGAGAAGATTCATTTGCAAAAGATTAATAAGACATTTGCCAGACATATTTATTTGAAATATGTGACCATATACCAGCTGCAAATGCTCCTGCTTTGATGTTCCTGAAAAACAATATAAGTATGCAAATGAATCTATATGCTCGGTTCCATAAGAAAAATATTTCGATAGAGAAAAATGAGCAAAGTGGTAAGATAGCCCAGTAAGGAAATAAGGCCTCCAGTAGAGGTTTGAATTAAAAGTCCTCCAGAAGAGGAAAATCCTCCAGAAGAGGTTGTCTGACACAAATTGATAAAGTTCCAGAAGTAACACAGGTACCTGAAATAAGTTGAATATGATGAAATCTCAATTACAGTGTCAGAAATAAGATGGAACCGACGTGAAATAACCGTCGACGGAATACAATTATTTAATATAGCGCTAAATGAAATGAGGATCATGAACCTACATTGACGAATGTAGGTACAGTATAATTGGCCAAAATATAGAAATACAATAAAGGCTGTGTTGGACTCGCCCGAAGCGAGAAATTGGACTTGCTCGAAGCGAAAAATTTCCGGACCTGTAGTCCGTACACCAGAAGGTGTAAAATTCGATTGGTCATAAAAGGGTATTTGTGCAGAAAGAAATAAATAAATATAAAGCACGGTTTGTGGCACAAAGCTTTTACCCAAACGACCAAGTATTAATTATGAGGAGATATATTCCCCTGTGGTGAATGCAATTATTTTGATATGTCTGGCAGTATACGAAAAGTATTAGAAATGCATCTAGAGAATGCTATTACAGCCTATTATTATAGATCCATAAATCATGAAGATCCCTGAAGGATCCAAGTTGCCTGAAGCAACAAATTCCCGGGAAATTACAAAGTGAAATTATATTGATTTTTACATGGTTTAAACCAATATGGGTATGCATAAAATACATGCATGAATTCATCATTGCTTATGATGATATGTTTAGTGACTAGAACTCCAGAAGAGGCTTCCAAATACCGTGCTATTAGACTGGTCCTGAAGTACCTTGTCAAAGTGCAATTTACATTGCTTGTAACATAAAAGCCTGAAGCTTTTGATTTAAGCCTATTGGCATTATATGTATTTGCTCTTATCTTCAGAAAATAACTAATGTGTAATCCTGTGAACCCGAAAGAGAGTAAAGTTGATTTTGCAGATGAAGATCCCCCACTTAAGGCACAGTCAGACATCTGCCACAACATTGCACATGAAGTTGCTATATCATCAGGCCTACAAAAGCAAAAGGGCAAGACTCATGCTTCTATGACAAAATTGTGAAGTTAGTGCTGCCAACTCTGTCCAATTGGAGTAATGATGTACCAAAAGTTATCAGACAAAATACACATCACCAAAAGCTGACAAGGGCGATTGGCATGCAACGATACCAAGGAATCAATGGAGGCCAAGATGAGGGGGAGTAGAATACGCACTGTACTCTTTTTTCCTTCACCAAGTTTTTATCCCACTGGGTTTTTCTTGGTAAGGTTTTTAACGAGGCAGTTTTCTTAAAGCGTATTCTACCCATCAACACAATGACATACAAGGGGGAGTGTTATAAATATTATATTATACATTGTATTATACATGTATGTATGTCATTGTTATACATACCATATACATACTCTCTATTATTATATATATATTTGTGTAAGAAATGAAGATTGAATGAGAAATGAAAAACCGGTTGAAGCCTGACCTCACCGGAAGCTCACCGGAATTCTCTCCCCCTCACCGGAAAATTTCTATTCCTCTCATATCTTCTCCTTCTTCTCCCATTTATTTATAACAAAAAAGTGTTTTTCTTAAATGAGAAATCAAAAAATGACACTGTTATGTTACTATTTATCCTTGTCCAGGATTTAAATAAAGGGCCTAAGTGGTTTGGGTGTGATTGGAATGGGTTCAAACCCGTTCAAAATGGGAACGGGTAGTTCACTCGGACGATTCGAGTCAAGCTTTGGGCGACCCGGGTTGGTGGGACCCACTTTTCGACGTGGCGAATAAAATGTTGACACGTGTCCTTGACAGTGGGCCGGTGGCCGGAAGTACCAAAATCCATCAAAATTTAGTACAGTGCTGACATTTCAAATTGAGGGACAATACAGTACAAGGACCAAAAATCCACTTATTCCTAAAATAAAGTGATGTGGGAATTAACTGAGCCACCACAGAGCAATACAAAGACACTCAATCATGCAACAAAAAAAAATATACTTCACAAAAGCTTTTAATAAGACGACCGATGATAACAAAGTTTCAGTTCCATACGACAATGGATTATGGGTTATAGGCCCCCACCGACGATCAGAAAAGCTTGCATTGCACCCATTCAAATGGACTCCTTATATACCAACCGTGGACTCCTTGTATACCAACCGTGTACGTTCAATACAATTCTCACAATTTGAAACCAGATTGCTCCTATAGATGTTTCTTTCTCTAAGTCACGTGAAGTCAATGTTAGGACTTGAACCCAGGCTCAAATCATTGTAATGCATACAACTATCCACCAAGATAACTAGCTATTTATGAAAAATTATTAGCATATATAATAAAAACATATTCTAGGGCAGGCCTAGCCCCCTTGCTCCCTCTATATCGTGTATAATGATGGAGAAATACATGGATTTTTTTCTTTGTTGTTACTTTTTTTTAATCAAACTGAAATTATTTATTGATACTTTTTTATGTTTCGAATTTCTCCTTATAGTGAATTTCTAAGTAAATTATTTACTTTGGTACATTTTTAAAACCTGAACTTGAGTGGCAAGATGCCTTCATTAATCGGCCAAAGGAGCCGGAAACCAAGGAGAAAACTTTTTTAAAAAAGTGTGATTTGTACATGAAGAGCCGTTCTTTTTGTGGCAATCCGTATTCTAGTTGACAATTAAGTAATTATGTGACCAAAACCTGGGACTTTGATTCTTGCAATGCAGTCCAGCAGCAGCTTTGGCATGATGGAATATGAATAAGAAGTAGCAAATCATCTATATTTCATTTCTTGAAGCTGAATATGGGTGATACGCATTCCCGCCATAAGTTTCTTCCTCTTTGTTCTTTGTTGGTAAAGAAGGCCAAAAAGAATGAGAACTTACTTCATTTAAGACTCAAAGGCCACTAGAAATATTAATACGGGCATTAGTCTCCTTGATACGAAGCCATCAAAGTAAGTGATGCAAGTAATGGAGCCATCACTTTGCCTTGTGGTCCAATTACTAAGGTTTACTCAAGGAGAGTTAGGAATCAGCTTCTACGACACAATCAAGGCTTGATCTCTACGGAACTTGATGATCACGCAATGAACAAAGCCGAGAAGGAGTTGAGGCCGAGACCTACATGGTTACTTGCTATTGAAGCCTAGCTGACTCAAAGGAGCAAATGGGGGCAGTCGACTACACCCAGCCCTTAAGGGTCCTTGTCGACATATCTTTTCAGGTTTTACTTAGTATTGCCGAAATTT
>JAKUCV010005561.1:0-96152 GCA_028386065.3 Turnera subulata | reverse complement strand
GTTTCCCCTTGTCCTCTCCTCCCTTCGCCGCCGTTGCCACCACCCAGTCGAGCCCGAGCCATCGCCGCCACAGTAGGGCCGGGCCGACACCACCGAGAAGAGCAGAGCACCACCGCCTCCCTCTTCTGCTCGCCATCGGCCACCGCTGCAAGCCTCCACAGCGGCACGAAACGCAGTGACAAGTGGGTCACGCCTCAGTGGTCCTTTCCCCCACCTGCAGCCTCGCGTCGCCGCCCCCTCGCCGTGCAGTGCTGCCGACGCATCTACAGCCGCTGGATTTCGCAGTGACCCCAGACCAGCCTCCGATCTGTGGCTCGCCGTCGTCACCGTGTGGATGTGATGGGTAAGAACTGACGACGACCCACTCCTCTGCCTCCACGATTCCTCTTTTTCCTTTGAAACCCGATTCTTGTTGTGTGGACTAACCGGGTCTTATGGTTTGTGTATTTGGCTGTGAATCTGTGTTGTTGCTGTGATTGGATTGAGGGTGTGTTTTGGGTATTTAGGTGGTGATGAACAGTAGAAGGGAAGTGCTGCTGCCGTGAACAGTAACCGTGTACATTCTTGCTGTCGTGAACAGTAAACAGAGGACTTGTGCTTTGCTGCGATGAACAGTGCTGCCGGATTCCGGCGAGAATCCCGGCAGTCTCGGGTCTATTCCGGCGAAGCCTCGGGATTTTTCCGGCGAGCCCGGAAACGGACCTTGGGTAATTTCTTGGACTCGCTTTACACTTTGGCGCGGGTTTGGGCTCGGTTTGCACACGGACTCGAAAACGGGCCGAACGTGCGGAGGCCCATATTACCGTGACATATATGCATTACCAACGGACCCCGAATTCTAATAACGAAACCCGAACAACGTTAATGAGCCCGGACTCTTAATTATTTAATTTAAAATAAAGATTTAATTTAATTAATCGAATATTAACCCTTAATTCCATTTATGCTTTGTAATTCGATTTATAATTTTATTCTTATTGGACTATTAGAAAGACCTATAGTAATCCGGATTATTTAATGTACACTTGGACAGTTGATAATTAAAGGCCCAATTATACTTATTCACTTGATTTAGTTGTCAAATGTAAGCCTAAGATATAAATATGATTATTGATGAATTATAAACACATACGTATAAATGACTATATATATATATATCCTACTAAATTTATGTTTAGCTAAATAATGAGGTTACAACTTTAATTAACACATAAATATATATATGGTAAAATGGGGATTATCTACTATATAAGTATAAATATGGTTACACAAAATATACGTTTAATCTAGTATCGAATTATGTGTAAATATATGTGTATATAAACGTATTTAAATATGTGTATGATTTCTCTTATCTTAAGTGACTAATGGGCCGGAATATCGGCTTGAACGTTCGGTTTTGGTTTTAATTTAAAAAATTAAGTATAATTAGAATATCGATAGGAAACACGGTTTCGGTTTTAATTTGAAATTAAGTATAAATAGTATAATGAATAAAGAGGTTAATTTCATAATAAAAAAATTGGATATAAGACAAGCCGTATAACGATTTCTAAACTGGTATCATGCATGATCATTTTGTTGTGCATTATAAGTGATTATTGTGTTCCTATATGTACGTATAGGGTATCGGGATTCGACCGGATAGCAGTTTCAGAGACATACCAGGTGAGGATGGATAAACCCTGATATGTGCCCGTAATGCTGTGCGTGTAGTTTTGTGGTTTGTGTGTTTATGTTGTTTGTTTGATCAGCTGGAATGATTGTTGACTGTTACATGATTGTTATGTTATTGTTGATGCTGTTGTAGAGACGTGTTAGACCTGAGTATGTTGTATTGGAAATATTGTTGAACTGCTATTTGTGAATAATTGGTGACATGAGGTTGTTGATCGAATGTGATTGTGGATTAACCTGAGGAATATTGATGATGATGTTAGACTGTGATATTGGAATTGTGATACTGTGTTGAGAATAGTGATGAACTGGTCAATGTGGATAATTGAGAAAGGAATAATGAGTATTGGAAATGGAATTGGATTTGATATTGAGATGATGAAGTAATTGTCACTTGGAAAGTAGTGGTACGACTAGATGGTTAGAGACTAGTTCTGTGGTGTCTTGCCAGAGGGTTTGTTGGTTGGGGGTGTTGACCCCGGATTTGTGATATTGGGATGTTGATCCCGGATTTGTGATATTGGGATGTTGATCCCGGATTTGAGATATGGGGATGTTGATCCCGGATTGTGGTGGGGCCTGGCATCCAGAATTAGTTAATAACCAGGTACGACCCTAGCTTGTCCAGTGACGGGGCCCGGAAGATAAAATTGGTAATAAAAATAATTAAGCATTCATTGGTCTTGATATAGTTGTTATGGTAATTTTCTTGTGATGTGATTGGTTGAGCTTGATATGATTTGGTGAGAGTCCTCTGTCGTGTTGGTTGCGATGATTTCCTCTGTTGTGTTGTTGAGTTGTAAACCACTGTTATGTTGTTTGTGATTGATTCATCTGATTTGATTGTCGTGTTTACCTCGAAAGTGTTGTGGTTGAATATATCACTGTTTATCTTTCGTCGGTGAGCGTTTCGGACTCACCCCTCGCCTGCGGGGTTTCATCCCGTAGGATGAGATGTTGTTGTACAGGCTTGGTGCATTTCAGACAGGCTGCGACGTTTCCCTTGGACGGGCTTGGATCCATAGATTGCATGTGTCGCATACAGTGTTAGTTATTTAAAGTCTTCCGCTGTGCACGTTTTTATTATTGTTGGGCCATTGGGCCAGTTTTGATATGTTATTGTTGGGTCATTGGGCCGTGTTGAGATATTATCGATGTTTTTATTATGGGCTGTTGAGCCCGAGTTATTGTGATATACACTGTATGCTAGGCCTTGTTGGGCTGGGTTGTCACAGTTCCGGCACGTGTTTACCCTGTACGGTAAATACGGGTCGGGGCGTTTCACCCCAAGTTTGATTTGTTGTAAATCCCTATTTATAACAAATTACCTTTGATTGTTCGCTCTTTTCATTTTAGGGTTTATTTATTTTTCTAATTTACCTTATAAATTCTCCATTCATCTTCTAAAATTTATATCATTTCTTTATTTATTGTGTATTATTTAGAAAATAAATCTGCACATTCAATATATATACTTATATAATTTAATTATTTTTAATATAATTAAATTTAAGATTAAGTGTACAACAAATCAAACTTGGGAGTCTCCACCATAAAATTTCTCAAACACTAACTACACTTAACCTCTCTTCAATCCCTCGTCCACTACTTTATTTTATTGACTTTTCAGTGATACCAAACAAACAAAACATTCGCTTTGGCACGACACGTCACTAAGTCAGAAACAAAAACGTCCTCGTATTAGTATCAGGAGCTTAACTACTTCCTCTGGTCGCCACGTAGGCACGGGCATTCTCGTACATGATCCGTCCACAGATTCTTCATGTAACATCCTCCTCCTCGCCGTACTCCCCTCATTTAGTCATAACTACTATCCATTTTATTGCACCACTAAAAAAACATCATCATCATATACAGCCACCACCACCATTAAAAGCTTAATCACATGACCACATTTTCATTTCATTTCTTTTTTTTTTTTATGTGTATTGGCTCTTAGTTGCACACAGCTTCAGGCCTGTGCTTGAAAGTGAACAAGGGAAGAGGAGGACGTGATGGAGATGGAGGAAAATCGACTGATTAACAAACCAGAACAACAAGAACCAGCTTCCGCTGATATCGCTCCCCTCCCTGCAACCCTTATCAGAAAATTGTATGTTGGTCATTTTTTAGCGAGATGGGATGCCAGGTTAATAACATCTTTATCCCTCATCACACATATAATTTCTCTGTGGTTACTTACTAGTTAGTGTTTCCTTCTTGTGTGGGAATTTGACTGATTTCTCCAGATAAACTGATTCCAACATTAGGATTTTTTCCTTCTGTTTAAAACTTCAATTCTGTTTCGTGGCCCTTTTAAATTTTCTTGTCTTACAGTGGGGTTTGAGAGATATGTCGCTGTCAGTGGAAGTGGCAGTGTCTTGGTTTCGTTTAGAAATACAATTTGGGTTTATATTAACAGATCAAACTAGTCATAAGCAATCCGATTTATGGATGTACTTATTTAGCGTAGCAGCCACTAAATTCCGGTGCCTTTGTTCAGAATTCCTCTCTGACTAGTTTTGTTGTTCGCAGAATGTGGGAATTCTCTGTTGCTTTGTACATGATCAATCTTTGGCCGGATTCCTTAATCCTTCCAGCTATCTACGGTGCCATTGAATCTGCCTCCACTGCATTGTTTGGTCCCATCATTGGACAATCTGTAGAGAGGTTGCCATATGTTAAGGTTTGCTCACGAATCTTTATTTTTGCTGTCATATTGTATCAAATTTTCTAATTTCTAGTTCGTTTCTACGCACTTCAACTATAAATTTTGATGGAATTCCTGTATACTTTGAACTTCATGTTTTGCTATTACCCTGTTGTTTTGAACTTCATTGGTGTCTTCGCTTTGAATCTCTGCTTTCAGGTAGAGGTGCTTCTTAGGCTAACTAGTTTACTTGAGGAATTGATTGATGTTCATCTGCATTAAAAAAGAAAAAAAAACATCAATAATGCTTAGCAAAAAGTTTAAGCTGCATTTTGAACTCTGGTAATGAACAAATAAAGTTCTTTTCTGATAGTATGTCTTTCTGCAGGTTCTCAGGTTGTGGCTGGTTACTCAGAATCTCTCTTTTGTAATTGCTGGAATTTCGGTGATTGCATTATTGGTCACTCCGACCTTAAAGTCCACGAATTTCACAGCATTCACGTTATTTATTGTGTTGACCAACGTCTCCGGAGCTGTGGGCGTGCTTTCCACTCTTGCTGGTACCATTTTAATTGAAAGAGAATGGTAATCCGTGAATATATATAATAAAAGAAAGAATTAGTTTGGATTGAAACCCATTCAATGGTGTGTAATGTGGTACAGAATGAGAACACCTCAATAGTTAAACTTCTTGATGTAGTAACAAGGTGATTGTTGGTTTGAAAATGCAGGGTGGTAGTGATTTCGCAAGGCAATCTTCCAGGGTTACTAACAACGATGAACTCAACTATCAGACGAATTGATTTGATCTGCAAACTTCTTGCGCCCGTTGTTAGTGGCTTTATAATAAGCTTTATATCAATTAAAGCCTCTGCCATGGCTTTAGCCCTCTGGAATATGCTAGCATCATGGGCGGAATATTGGCTGTTTATGACAGTGTATGAGGGAATTCCAGCTCTAGGCGAAAGTAGCCAAAGAAAGATTTCAAGATTTTCACTAGGCGACCTGGAAGAGAGCACTGCTTCAGAAACAATGAGCATACTTGCTAAACGTGGAGAAAGTTCAGGATTGGTGGTTGAACGGGGATGGAGAAGGAACTTAGTGGAACGGGTTTCTAAGGCTTCTTTTGTTGGTGCCTGGAGTGTGTATCTTCAACAAGATGTTTTGCTACCTGGAATAGCTTTAGCTTTGTTATATTTTACAGTCCTCAGGTGATGGTTTTCCTCTGACCTTTTTTGTATGATTCAAAAGGAACTTATCAATTTGACATCAGTTGTTGGACTTCATCCTTATCCTTCTTTAATTTGAGAAGAAGAAAACATAAGAGCTAAGCGTACACTGAAGGTTTCAAATCCAAGAAGATGTATCTCCCTTAGATTCTGTCTGTTAAAGGTTTTAAGGATAGTATCTCTTTAGGTCTAAAGATTGCAACAGATAGTCGTTTGAGCTTTTGTATATAGCATGTTAACTTAAGACCTTTACTACTTGCGATTCGAGTCACAACTAAAACCATGTAATTCCTGTACTTTTTTCTTCGATTTTCTCTTGATCAAGGCTTTAGTTCCTGAATGTTACCAGTTTTTTCTATTTATTTTGTTGTCCCAGTTTTGGCACCCTGATGACCGCTACCTTAGAATGGCAAGGTATACCTGCATTTGTGATTGGAATAGCACGTGGAATAAGTGCTTTGGTAGGAATAGCTGCAACCTTTGTGTATCCAGTGCTGCAGTCTCGTATTTCTACTCTCAGAACCGGACTGTGGTCAATCTGGTGTCAGGTACTTACTATACTCGCAGGATACTTTGGTGTTAGTTTTTTTTTTTTTCATAAAAAGTTGGGTGGTTGTTGGAATAATGAACAGCAAAGAAAAATTCCTCAGTTCTAAGTTTCTTCACTGGTATTAGTACAAAGATGCTGCTCTCTAGTGAAAAAAGCAATTGCAGTAATTTCCTTGTTTAACGATTGCAAAATGTTGTGTCTTTTTTTTTTGCAGTGGACCATGCTCTTGGTATGCGTCGCTTCAATATGGATCCAAAATCGTCTTGTGTCAGCATATATGCTCATCACTGGAGTAGCAGCATCTCGACTTGGTTTGTGGATGTTTGATTTATCTGTAATCCAACAAATGCAGGTGAGAGAAACCATCATATTAAACTGGTATTTTCCTCTATTTGGATAGTTAATCCTGCTCGGATCATCATCTTCTTCCCAGTCAATAGTAATTGGAATATTTATCTTGCACTTTTTCTTGGGCCAGGATCAAGTCCTTGAAACTGATCGCTGTGTTGTTGGAGGGGTCCAGAACTCTCTTCAATCCACCATGGACTTACTGGGCTATGTGATGGGAATAATCATATCCAAGCCACAGGTAACAATCCTTTGAAAAATTATTGCTTGTCCTGTCAGAAAAGAAAAAATTTATTGCTTGTGCAAAATTATTCACTTGTTTGAATATGAGTAAAATACGTTGTACACGAGCATCTTTTTTACAGATTGTGCACTTGTGTTTCATGCTCTATTTGCTTCACATTTTAATCAATTTGTGTATGTATTAACTCACTTCTGCCACTGGTTTCTCTTCAGGATTTCTGGGAGTTAATTTTGCTATCTTTCCTGGCAATAACAGTAGCTGGACTGCTATATAGCATGCATGTCTACATAGTTAGGAAGCACCTCTTTCACTTCCAAAAGTTGTTTATGCTGGTGAAATGGGTAATTGGATCACCATCGCCTAACAGTGTAGTCCAACCAAACATACCCATGCAGGATTTGAATCTGTCGCCAATGGGTTAGAAGTCTGTAGTTAAGAATCCTATTTGTATATTCGTATTTTTTTTTTTGAGAATCAAATCTTGTTGTATTCCAAAAATGGGTTAGGGATACCCTAACAATATAGACATAGTGGCACTTTTACAATGGAAAAATAGCTACTGTTGAGTACAATGTGAACATACTAACTAGATAGTTCTGCTAGATACAGAATCACAAAATTTTATGCCCCAAAAGGCACATAGTTGTTGTTGTTCTAAAGACAGCGGGCGAGATTTGAGATGAGTTAATCCACAGAATCTGAGCCGCAAATCAGCACAAACAGCAGCTACAACAGCAGCAGGTGGCCTGGAACAATGAGAGAAGTATCTGGTATTACGTTCATGCCATAAATGGTAGATGCAGGCGCACCACGCAAGCCTCAATATCATTGCCTTTATAGATTTCTTCTAAAGAAATTGTTGCGCCCAAAGGAACTCAGATTGCAAGGAATGCCCAGACCGAGAGATATTGTAGAGGGAAAGCAATGATGCCCAAGCTTCAGCTGAATAGGAGCATTCAAAAAATAGGTGGCTGCGAGATTCAACATGATGAGAACAAAGGAGACAAGTTGCATCAGAAATGACACCCCAATTACGCAGTGACACCCCAATTACGCAGTCTTATACGAGTCGTCAGCTTGTCTAAGATGGCAAGCCAGGATATGAAGCTATGTTTAGGTATAAAACAGGTTGACCATAACAGTTTAAACCATGTAACTCTGGAGTGTTTAGCGTGGATGAGGTTCCACGCGCTTTTGACAGTAAATGAACCAGAGGGAGAGAGGGTCCAATGTATACCATCAGCAGTAGGGAGGGGACAATACTATTGATGGCTGCTTGTTGCAGCTCAAAGATAATAAGTATTCTAGAAGTCGGTCAATTCCATGAGTTTCCAGAAATCAACAGATTTACTTTTGCATGAATAGGAAGTTTTGTGCTGGAAATAAGAGGGGCAGGGATAAGAGAGTGCAAAATACCGTGAGGGTGCCAGTTATCCCACCATATGAATGTGGATTCTCCATTGCCAATGGTGTGAGAGATGGCCGAGGAAAATAGTGTGCGCAGCTTAAGAAGTTCTCTCATACTCCATGAGCATGGGGAAGGGATGGGCAAGCTCCAAATGCTTCTGCTCTTGAGTATATTCGTATTGTCTAGTTCCCTGGAATTTATTTTTGCTACCAGCATTAATTATGAATAAAAAAAAAATTCATTTCAAAATTGTGTTATTAGTAGTGATCTCACCTCACAAGGGTAACGTAATAAACCATGATTAGTGCGGTTGTCGTCTTTCGTATGAGATACTATTCTAGTATAAAAAAAGATGTTTGTTTGGCTACTTAATTTGATCTATCCAAACTGCTACGATTACTATTAGCCTGAAGATTAATTCAAAAAATAAAATTACTGTATGATTTTTATCAGACTAAAATAAATAAAAAAACGATCGTGTTTTCACAAAAATTTGAAGCCGAGCTAACGCGAGACATACTCATACTAATAAGGGACCATTTGTTGAATGTGCTCAAGCATGATAGCTTGCACAAACAGATGCTGAAGGAATGCCAGATAAACGGGCGGGTCTCATTGTCTAGCATTGTCTAGGAAGGAGAGTTGCAGAAAGTCTGGAGTTGGTGAAAGCAGAAATGAAAACGACGCAGTTGCCAACAGTAAAACTGAGAGTGAAAATAGTAGAAATTTAAAGCAAAATCAAAATAAACGCCGTTGCCGGGGATCGAACCCGGGTCGTCCGCGTGACAGGCGGAAATACTTACCACTATACTACAACGACCTTGATGTGAATATTGTCTGTCACTGCAAAATTTACCACAATAATTCTGTCAAGGAACCAATCCAATCATTCTTGTGAGCGGTTAAATTAGTATTTATGGTTTCAGTCAAATGAGACAGAAGTTAATTAACTTCCACAGCTGAATTTCCTGTTATGTAGAACATTCCTGGAAATTGTTTCTCTTGTGGTTGAGGATTTGTTTCTGGGTCAACAAGCACATTAGGTAATTCCAAAAATATTATCATAATCAACCATTTATGTTTGATTTGGCTAAGGAATTGATAGAATTTAAGAATATAAAAGATCATGTACATGGTACCTCTGACAGAAGGATCGTGGTCGGATACTCTTACCTCTATCTCCATGTGCATCTGATCACTTTACAGCAAACAGGCCAACAACTTTATCGTCCATCCAATCCAATCAAGTATTTAGGTGTGTTCGATATTTTTCAAGGACATTTCTAGAATTCTTTACATCAAAATTACATGGATGGCTTGGAAAAGAACTTACAGGTCATGTTATAAATCGCCCCACAGAATCAAAGCCAATTGATAATTAATTGACAACTAACTAATTAAACTATGGTGCCCTTTGTGAGTGTGTGCAACTAGTTAAGGATTATAAACAAGCAGGAAGTGCTCAGTGCCTTATCCAACATTAAATGAAGAGGAAAACAGATTGTTTGCATCCCCTAATGAAAGGGCGGTGACCTATGGGACACATATATATAATGGCCACGATACACCAAGTCAGCTTGCCCCTAGTTGCATCTTCCCTCGTGTCAAAAATTCTCCAAATGATGCTTTTCTCTTCTTATTCTTTTTTTTTAAATGAATGATGATGTTGTTCTTTTGGTCGAAACACTTGTTTATATTTATATAAATAATAAAGAATATCAAATATCTTTGCATACCAGACTACACACAGACTCAAACACGATATCAACACAAGCAATGCATATAAACTCAAAAGGCATAAATGATAAAATTCTAGCCTAGACAGCTCCGCCCTACATAATAGATTCGGGATATTAATCTTGACTAATTGGAAGCCTAACACTAGGTGATGCCATATCCCTCCGCTTATAAATTTCAAATTCTAGTGAGAGAGGCTCCTCCTTCTCTCTAGTTTTTCTCTTCTTCAAAATTCAAATTGGGGGTTGCTATAGATGGTTCTTTCACCATCCATGATGAACCCCCCACTTCTCTAGTTCATCTTCTTACTCTTTTAGTATTGTCATAGATCTAGTACCCTTATATGGGAATAAAAGTTGTTCTCTTTGTGAGAGTTGTTCTCCTTGTGAGAGTGTTTCTCCTTGTGAGAGTATTTTGTTCTTCCCATGGGCAAGGTCAAGCTTTCCGGTAAGCAAGTCACGGATGGGAGAATCTTGTTCTCGTGTTGGTGATTTACTTCGAGTGGGAGGCGAGGCGAAGCATTATGGTGAAGTTTTAGTATACGGATGGGAGTTCTCACGTCTCTTTCATCCCGTTGTTAATGTCTTCTTTGGGTGGTTTCCCTCTGTAAGAGCCGTTAGTTTTGATTCAAGAGTGTCGTTGGGTTCGGCCTATGGGAACGACTTTTCTTTCCAAAAGTTGTTTAGATTGTGTATCCTGTCATCTACAGGACCCTTCTTCGTGAAGAACGCTTTCTTACTTCCCCGACAACCCGTGGCTTTTTGGGCCACACTCAAATCTTCTAAGTCCTCAGATTAGCTCCACGGAAGACCGGTATCAGTATTTACTTCGGTTTGTTAGTTTGTTTAGTCTTTCCTATATGTTCACTGTGTTATGTTCTTCTTATTTGAGTATTTGTAATCTTCTTGGAGTCCTAGAGTTACCAACTCTAGCATCTATCAAAGTGTATTTTATTTTATAATTAATGATATTTAACTTTCGACAAAAAAAAAATCCGTCCGCTTATGGAAATTTTCTCATCCACATATTTTTAGCTAATTGCTGAATAGATGTTTCTTCATTATTTTTCTCTCCATCAAGGTAGTTGAATAGATGCATCTGAAAATAATATAAAGTTGGTAGGCGATAGATACCGACGGGTTAAAAGGCCTGCATTCTGGTTTATAATCTTATGTGGTACGGATTACTTGTATTAACTTTCATATGACAAAACAGACTCAAGGCTACACCAAATATGCTTTGCTATTTAGAAAAACTATATATAAATGCTTGTCATTTGCACTTATTTGTCTTCTTTCCTGAAGGACCACAAAATGCAGGTGCATCTCTTCTTGATGATTAAGAAATCAAAATACAAGATTCCAAAGAGCAGTAATGTTGTCCCAGCTAGAGGCCGGACAATTAAGAATATTCACCGAGAAAAAAAACTATGCCTTAGAGAGCAAGACTATATTAAAATTACACCGTCATTAATTACTAGCTTGATTTAGACAAACTTTAACGGTGAAATGAAGCAGTTCAGTTCCATCTTGCACACAGTTGGTGGGTGGCCCGACCTTATCTAGCAGAGACAAGTATCTTTATCTCTTATTTTCTAGGTGATGAAGGTTTCATTTCCATGAGTGATTTTAATATATAGTGGTAAAGTAGGAACCGCATAACATTCAACTTTTGACTTCTCATAGAGGAAGAAATGATGTTCCAGAAAAGAGAACGAGATTATGAGATGGCAAATTGGTAGTACCAAGATAGTCCAATTGCCGTACAATGGCCCATTAATTCGGTTTACTCTTCTTTTTTTATTTCGGTTTTTAGGGAAGAAAATACTTGGAAGGCTTTATCCGTACTAGTTCTTATACTATGGTCTAGCGATTTGGTCATCGGGTACATCATGATATAGACTTTGAACTTCCACCCAATAAAAAAAATTGTTTAGGGGAGCGGAAACCCTGTGGAATGGAGATGTTGAAGGTCTTCAATTGAATGTATTAAAATAATGTAAATGGAGTAATTAGTGACTTGTTAGTTTTGAATCTATTGAAAATCAAATTTTGAACCAGTACAAATATACCTGGTGCATCTATCCTACAAAAACGAAAAAATATACAATACTACTATAGAATTGAGCCGTCTTCGTTGACTATTTATGTGTGCCAAGAGGAGGATAGGCACATAGAAATAGGCCCTGTTGCATTCGTTTTTCCATATTGCTAATCTAATCTTTTCAAGAGTAGAGGTTCCATCAATTAAGTGGATACGTTTTGGGTAGATATACAAAAATATATTAGTGGTGTTATTGTTATCTCTTTCATCTAGATTCTAGAATCTCGGTTATATCCTTATACAGCAGCAGTAGTATTAAATTTTTATCAATTATAGGATAGAGCGATCTTTTTTTTTTTTGTTTTTTGGACATCTGGTGTTTCAATTATAGGATAGAGCGACCTAAAGCATTACTATAGTTTTAAGGATTGCTCGACTTCCAACGTCTTGACAAACTGAATTCAATGTGATTAAGGTATTTTTCCCTACACCATCATAAATTAAGTTTTGTTGAATTTCTTAAAAATGAAGTTATTCTAATAATTAGTTCAGGATTCCCTTCTTCTTTATTTTGAAAGTGTTAAGTGCTATATATATTAATATGTCAAGAATTCTAATTGGATTTCATGGCGCTTTTAGTCTGGCGATATTCGAGTGATGGGGATGCGCAGAGAGCTAGTTAGAAATATTACTTGTAACCTGGTTATCCATCCTTCTTTTTTTTTTTTTTTGATGAAAGTTATCCATCCTTCTTATTCAGGGCAGTATTGATATCTTTATTGTTTTTTGAGAAAAAAAAAACATAATTATGCTCCACAAAAATAAATTAACAACATATTCGATTTTATTTATGAAATCTGTCCATCCATTTGCCGACGTGTCTCTCTTTAGAGTAAAGTAGGGAGGAAATAATGTGAACCGACGTAGCACATGACGTCATATTATTCTGGTTCTAAAAAAGAAAAATAAAAAAAGAAAAGCTTTTTATTTAAGTACCCCGCGTAGAAGCCGTGTGTGCACTGTAGGGGTGGTCCCCTGTAGGGACACAACATGATTAAATCAACCCTTGCCACCTTTTGTGTATTGTCTTTCAAGATATCGGACTCCCAATGTGCACATGAAAGATCTTAACTTCTCCATTTTTCCTCCTCATAATCTGATTAGAAGCATATTCCACCAATTAATTAAGTACTCTTTGTCTTGTGCAATCGCTTATCACTTCCTTAATGTGCATCTACCCCAAGTATAATTAAGATGCGAAAATTGCTATGCAAGAAGAGAAAACAACAGCATAAAATAAAAGTATGACCTGCACCAGTTTTAATTACCATGGCTGTTTTATGGTGCGTACATGGTTTAATTTGGACCGCTATATACAAGGAAGCGAGCAAGTGACAGACCAGTAGGTTTTTTTTGGGGGCAAATTTCTTAGAATAAATTTATTGTCGATAAAATTTTTATGTGTTATCCAAAAAATGGTAAAAAGAAATGGCAAATAGTAAAATAGATAAAGAGATTTATCTTATATGGAAATCATTTTATTTAACTATATATGCTGTGCAATTTTACTCACTTCACAACGGAATAACTTCAAATTAAAGTTTATGGAGTTGTTCTAATTAAATTCATATATCCAAACTAATTAAATTCTAATTGCCTGCATGGCCTATTAATTATCCCATATTTTTTTTGATAATTATTAATTATCCCATATTGGATTAGTTTGAATACACCAAATAAGCATGCCCCGCAATGGATACAATTTGAATAATGTAAATTTTTTTCTTCTTATTATCGCCAGAGAACTGCCAACACATATCCAAAAAAGGAAAAAAAAAACTATAAATAACTTGGGAATTGGTAAATATGATTTTGTTCTTCTTCATTCTTTACCACCAAACCAAACTCCACAAGTAATTAAAACTAGCTAAAAGACAATCAACATTCCCATGGGAAGTTGTTTTGCAGGCAGCAAGCACCTACCCCAGATGGAGAAATAGAATAAAATCTGATGGGGCAAAAACAGTTGATAAGTAAGTGATTGTGTCTGCTTGCTTTTGTAGTCTTTGATGTTTTCTGTCCACCACGCGTCCATATCATGATTTGTACAAACCGATACAAATGTTGAAGGACAAGATTAGTACCAACTGGGGGGAGCTTCTTCTACGGTAAAGGAAAAAGCTTATTCAATCAAAAAAAAGAGGAAAAGGCAAAAAAGAAAAAAAAAATCAGAAGGGATCTAAAAAAAAAGAGGAAAAGGCAAAAAAGAAAAAAAAATCAGAAGGGATCTATGTCATATCACTAAAGTGGTCCCTTAATGGCTAGAAGCATTTTAGAATCACAAAAAATTAAAGGTGCGTAAATTGCTTAGTAGGGATAAATTGCTAAATTACTACTATGAGTTATGACAGACAAATCGATTCACAAGCTTTAGACTAAGTTTCAATCCAGTCTCTACTCTAGACAAAGATTTGCACTTTTTCAATACTAAAGCTGCCTACTTCTTTTTTCTTGGAGAAAAAAGTTGCCTAATATTTTAACTAGGAGTTAATAACTTTTTTTATATAGCCAAAATGCTTAACAATTCAATTACTCGCTGCATAAAATTTTCAAAATTATAATAACACGACTAATTTCTTCCATGATGGCACCAGGGAATTCATGCTAACAGGAAAGAGTAATATAGAACTATTTCATAAAGTACTTAAAACATTTGCATTCAAATAGGTTTGTTATTTGTTTCTCAACAATCAAAAAAGTTTGGTCTTGAGCAAAAAAAAAAAAATTGATAAAGAGCCCAAAATAAATTGCTAGGCTTTTAAATTTAGTCTTTTGAAACTTGTCATTAGAGTTACATGTTTTTTTTTTTTTTATCTTGAGAAGAGTTGCCTGATGCATGCCTAAACTGTCCCGATTAATTATTGTAGTCAATGGACAAACTTCTAATGAACATTCTAAAACCCATGAGATGAATATGTACTGGCGAAGTGTGATAATTTTTTATTAGAGAACAGAACTGAAATTTTGAATAAAGTTTTGTGGGCTGACATGTACTTTACTCACTAACCCCAATTTCATAATCTTTTTATAAGTTTTATGTCAAAAAAAAAAAAAAGACAAAGAGAACCAAATATCTTTTTCAAGTTGGGAAACTGGCCCCTTTCATGAGTCACTACCTCCCTGACCTAAAATCATAAAATGCTGTGTTGCATTATATTTGTTTCTCTCTCTTTCCATTTCTTCCAATACCGTTCTTATCTGAGTAAGGTAGGTACTATGCAGGTCAATTTATAAGTACGGCTTATCATGGAAACCCAGGCCAGAATAATTTTTTCTTTTCTTTTTTGCCTTTTGCTTTTCCGTTTTGAGGTTTTAATATTATTTGTTCCCAGTCTTCTAATACAGCTATTTTCCCATTTGCACCAGTTGAAAATCATGTTATTTTATTTTTGGTGATTTATTTTTTTTAAAAAAATGGGTGTCAAATTTAGTACGTACTGATTGCACTTGAATCTGTCCTTCCTCACATAGTTTCTCCACCGAATGAGATGGCCCCGAGCTCGCGATAAAGACAACGACACCCGTAATGACTAAAGTGCCCCGTCAACGCCGGCTTTTTACACCTTGTCCTTGCCTGTCCTGGTGTCCTTTCCTCCGTACGGATGGTCATACCTCTTCCGAAAAGACGTTAAAACCCCCCGACCTGGTATTTGCTTCTTTTATTGTTAGTCGAGTGACTTTTTTTTTTTTTATCATGAGAGACATTTTTTTATTTTAAAGATACGAGAAGTGAGACCTGGTAACTGTTGACCTTATTTTGGAGGGGATTTTTTTTATAAATATTTTGGAGGTGATTTATGAGCTTATTTTATTTTTTTTTTTATGGAAGTTCACTACTTCTTAATTGTTTTCTTCGTGAGTTTCGTTTTATCATTTAGAAAAAGTTATTCAGTATTATCACATAAACAAAACTTTTCAGATGTTGAGGTAGCATATACTTTTTCCAAAGATTTGAAGCGAACAGAGAGCATAACAAAATTGGAACTGTTATGGGGTAAGCTTATACTTTCAATCATTCTCCCCTACTTGTTTTTAAGTTTTCTATTGAAATCGCACCCCCAAAAGATTCCAAGCATTCAAAATTGGTAAAGACATAATTTGCTAAAAGAATTTGAAAGAGTTTCGTAGTTAGCCGTTCACAAAATGGAGGAGTAATTATTAATACACTAAAAATGTATACACGTCTCATTTTTTTCTTACACAAATAGGAGGGTAGTTTCGTCATTTGGGAACAGAACAAATTAAAAAATTCTTTCACGAAGATGGGCCACAGGGGTAACACAGTAATTTGCTAACCTTCTGCCTCACTCCCTACCCAACTGCCTGAATCCGAAACACCAATTTTTTCTGTTAACGGTTACTTCTAAGCATCAAAATCCTCGAAATCCAAATCCGCAAAAACGCCCGTCCTTATATAACACCGCAAGCACCTCTCCCTCCTTATTAGTGTCTCCTCCTTATATTATTACTACCACACAAAGACCAAACCTCAAACTAAACACTTTCTGTTCTCGGCTTTCTTGTCTTAAAAAAAAACACACACAGACACCATGAAGAGGCAAAAGACCACCGAAACCAACTACCACAACAACAGCAGCAACAACCTCTTTGATCTCTTGTCTGAAGAGATCGTCCTCTCAATCCTGGACTTCCTCGACGGCAACCCACTTGACGCAAAGTCATTCTCTTTGGTATGCAAATCGTTCTACGCCGTGGAGTCCAGGCACCGGAAAACGCTTAAGCCCCTGCGTCCAGAGCTCCTCCCTAGAGTCCTCAACCGATACCCACAAGTCTCCCGCCTCGATCTCTCCCTCTGCCCCCGCGTGAACGACGCCTCGCTTTCGGTCATTTCCAACACCTGCGGGGATTCCCTCAAGTCTATTGACCTTTCACGGTCCAGGTTCTTTTCCTACAATGGGTTGATGAGTTTGGCCGTGAATTGCAAGAATCTGGTGGATATCGACCTGTCGAACGCGGCGGAGCTGAGGGATGCGGCGGCGGCTGCCGTGGCGGAGGCCAAGAACCTGGAGAGGCTGTGGCTGGGGAGGTGCAAGCTGATCACGGATATGGGTGTTGGGTGTATTGCCGTCGGGTGCAAGAAGCTGAGGCTGATTAGCTTGAAGTGGTGCTTAGGCGTTACGGATTTGGGTATTGGGTTGCTTGCTGTTAAATGTAAAGAGATTCGTAGTTTGGATCTCTCTTACTTGCCGGTAAGGAAACCAAAAAAAATTCTCTTTTGGCTTCATTTGTGAGCTTGGAGTTTTTCCTTCTCTGTCAATCGGACAAATGTTTGTTTGTTTAGCCTTTAACAATATAATGCAAGTTTCAATCTTATATACTTGGTGATTGTGTCACCCTTTGGAAGTACTCATCGAATTGGGAAGTTTCCTTTTGTTATTAACTGCATTCGTGTTTTCTTGTGTGCAGATTACAAATAAATGTTTACCATCCATCTTGAAACTACAGTATCTGGAAGATTTGATTCTGGAAGGATGCTTTGGCATAGATGATGATAGCCTTGCAGCCGTCAAACAGGGGTGCAAGACCCTTAAGGTATATATTGATTAGAGAGCGTAATAATTTGCAGAAGAAATACAACAGTAATTTATATAATAGCTAAGATTCTGCATCAGTAATATTGCTAAGATTGTGCTTCTAAAATTGTTTCTAGTTTTGTTTCTTGTTGTTCAATAAGTGTTCGTTTTGCCAATTGCAATGCCTTGGTGTTGGTCTGATATGATTAGTAACTTAAATTTGCTACTTCAGTTATTCTGTCTCTGTGTTTTTTCTAAGGGTTTATGCTGTTCATCAAATCATAAATCATCTTACTAGTTTATTTGCCTAGAAACACAATAATTATAGATGCACTGCGATTTCTTACAATAATGAGACCCTTGAAAATAGACAAACTTCCATTTCTGAAGAACAAGTGTGTCAATGATTTGTCCTATCTCTGGATATCTATTATACAATTTTGTTTATGAGTTGTACATGATTTGACCAATAGCCAAAGAAATTTTATTTGTTTATGATGCTAAAACTAAAGAAAGGAAAAAAGCTCATTTCAGTCAACTTTGTTTTTTCAGTTCACAGTTGACCAAGGGTAAAAAAGGACTGTACTTGATCTGCTGAACCCTTGGATTAGATCCATAAAGGACTTATTTTCGGTAAAAGCTGGACATTTTGATACGTCAGATGAAAATTATTTTGTGATAGGCATATAAATATCATATGCATTGACCAGCAAAGTGTCACTGTATTTTGTTTCGAATCTCCGAAGTCAACAACAATCCGTGATATATTTATTTAAATTTACGTTCTTTTCTTCAGACACTCGATATGTCAAGTTGCCAGAACATAAGTCATGTTGGTTTGTCTTCCCTAATCCATGGTGCTGGAAGTCTCCAACAGCTCACCTTAGCATATGGGTCACCTGTAAGTTTTTTCACTTCATTCTTTTCCTAGTAGCAAACAGTTTTTGTTTCTCTAATTTTATTGCTAAAAGGGTGGTGGTGGTGTTGCTCCAGGTTACTCTGTCTCTGGCGAAGAGTTTAGAAAAGCTTTCAATGTTGCAATCTGTCAAGCTAGATGGTTGCATGGTTACCTCTGTTGGATTGAAGGCCATTGGAAATTTGTGTGTGTCACTAACTGAACTGAGCCTAAGCAAATGCTTGGGAGTAACAGATGAAGGTCTTTCCTCAGTGGTAACGAAACACAAAGACTTAAGAAAGCTAGACATCACATGTTGCCGCAATATAACTGATGTTTCCATTGCCCACATTGCAAGTTCATGCGCCAATCTCACTTCCCTCAGAATGGAGTCCTGTACCTTGGTTCCTAGAGAGGCATTTGTTTTGATTGGACAGAGATCCCTGTTTCTGGAGGAGCTTGATTTAACAGATAATGAGATTGATGATGAAGGTTTTCTTTCACTCTACTGTGTTGTTAATAAAAGCTATTTTTTCTCAAATTTGTGTGAACTGGTATACTTATTGTGGCTATGCTCATTATCTTTGCAGGTCTAAAGTCCATTTCTAACTGCTCTGAACTCTCCAGCTTAAAGTTAGGAATTTGCCTAAACATTAGCGATGAGGGGCTCTCTCATATTGGCCTGAACTGCTCAAAACTTGCTGAACTTGACTTGTACAGGTATTATTGCGACCCTCTTTTTCTAAAAAATAAATTCCAATTGCAGACAGGGTCTATTAATTGCCTTCTACGTAAGTGTATTTGTTTGATTCAAGAAAATTGACCTTTTGCATGGACTCGTTTAAATTGTAGGATCAGTTTTTTCATTGTGAACTGATTGTGGTTGCTTTGTTCAGGTCTGCTGGAGTAACAGATTCTGGCATTTCAGCAATTGCTCGTGGTTGCCCAAATCTGGAGATGATAAATATGTCATATTGCATAGACATCAGTGATAGTTCCTTACTATCATTGTCAAAATGTTCGAGGTTGAAAACATTTGAAAGTCGAGGGTGTCCTCTTATCACATCTTTGGGTCTAGCAGCCATTGCTGTTGGATGTAAGCAACTCTCAAAGCTAGACATAAAGAAGTGTCAGAATATTGATGATGCTGGGATGCTCCCACTTGCTCATTTTTCTCAAAACCTCAGACAGGTACTCAACCTTGCTTGTCTTCCACTTTCTGGCCTGTGCAACATGTCAGGAGAGGTGCTAATAAATCCATTCTACTCTTTGCAGATTACCCTGTCTTATAGCTCAGTTACAGATGTAGGCCTTCTTTCCCTTGCCAGCATCAGCTGCCTGCAAAGCATGACTGTCTTGCACTTGAAGGGATTGACACCAAATGGACTGGCAGCTGCATTGTTGGCGTGCGGAGGACTAACAAAAGTGAAGCTCCATGCTTCTTTTAAAGTGTTACTTCCACGACCTCTTTTTGAACATTTGGAAGCACGCGGTTGCGCTTTCGAGTGGAGAAATAAGGAGTTTCAGGTATGTCAGTTCAGGCTTTTAAATTAGCTCACCGTTAGTGAACTAATTAAATAATCAGATATATTACTTTAAATTAATGTGGGCCTTTCATGCCGCAAAACCTTTGAATCGTAATAAGTAATGATATGATACCCATACTTCTTGCTATAGGCACCAACAGAACATTTCTAGCACACTTGCTTTACCACTAATGACACCAAGAGAAACAGAAATCTGATGGAACAATTTCTTGTTATTTGAACTTCACATTTGCAAAACAGTAAAATTTATGCTACTATGGAAACAATCCTAATGCTGACATGAATTTGATGGAATCGTCCTTGCCAATACAGATAATTATGATTTGGTGAAAATGTAGTGGTTATGTAGTCTGGGAAAGTATGTAATTAGTCATTATGGTTTGGTTCTGATAGTTATTTTTCTTTTCTTCTTTCCTTTGGAAATTACAGGCCGAGTTGGATCCAAAGTGCTGGAAATTGCAGTTAGAAGATATTATCCAGTAGAGACTGAAAGTTTGGTTTCTTCTTGGAGTTCAAGATTTCATCAAAACATATATAGATTCAATTTTCTGGAGAAGGAAAAGCCCATATAGCAGCACATCAGGATAACTTCATGTGCTGTCTTGCGATGATATAGTTAAGTCCTTCAAAATACATCCTCTCTTAAAAAGAGAACAGTGTTCGGAACCTTAGCTTGGATGGCTGTAAAGCAAGTGCTATCCTTGTACGTTGTTCCTAAAGTGGAACACAAAAGGGTTGAGAGTCTATCCTTGTGGAAATGTATATGCCCCCACTCCTTCAGTTATCTTTAGCAGCGGTTGGTATATTGTGCTCTTTAATGTTAGATCACCAAGACACTTTTAACTTTAAGAGCCACAGCTACTGCTTGTGTTCTTGTATCTTGTAAGATAACCCTCTAAATTTTGGTGTAAAGTTAGTCCTTTACTTCGAATTAAAAACTTTTGAGCGTCTGTCCTTTTCTGTTATCAGAAATGGAAACCTGTCTGTTTGATTATAGGTCAACTGGTTACAGAACAGGGCAATAGTGAATGGACACAAAATAGGCCTGTGTAGGTGCAGCAGCGATGGGCAAAACTTGTGTTTCGTATCCTCAGCATTAACAAAGAACAACAGCTACATGTTTGAGCAAGAGATGATAGGCCCATGGGCCATGGAACTCAACATCGGGTAATGATCGATGCCTTTTATGTACAGACTGATGTTGGAATGTGAATGTAATTTTCAAAAAATTTTAGTATAAAAAGGAGTATTAATGTATTATCATCATCGTATGAGCAGGGATATGACCAAGTCTTAAAGGAAAAGCTTCCGTATTTGGTCATACAAAAGGGAAAAAGCTTGCCTGTTTCTCAGTTCTGTTCTAGAGGCTGACATAAGTTGACATAGTCAAGACATACTGTATTGTAGTTTATGTCTCCCGATTGCAGCTGCCCTGCAATAAACGCTTAGCGGAAAGAAATTACAACCATTTTAGTCTCTTCAACGGTATTCACTCGGTTAGTTTAGTTGTTTCTGTCATTCCAAGCAATTGGCTTTAGTACCTAACTCCCGCGAGACGAATATTCCCACTCGAGGAGCTTAAGGTTGCAAAAACATACATAAAAAAAATAAAGGTCCCGGACCGAGTCGAACATAGGTCACCAACTGAAATTGCCGTGGAACCCATTTGTGAGACCTCAGCCTCAAAAATATGAAACAAGAGAGTTTTCTCTTCTTAATTTTTGTGATCACAACTGAGGAGGATAGTTTTGAACTAGTTTATAGCCATCAAGATTATGTTAATGGTGGACTTAGGGAGAGCAATTTTGGAAGTAAATAACCAGTTAGATAATTCCTGTCAAGCTATATTTTTTTAAGCTTTGCCTCGATTAATACACATTCGGATTCGGATCGCAGTGGATAAATCTCCATAGGAGTCGAGCTATAATTACGTGAACATGACCAATTATATATTTTCCCAACAAAAATTATGAACATGTGGTACTAAAATAACAAAGGTGAAAATGCCTCATATGCCAAAATTTGTCCTCATCTAAGACATACAATTGTTATTTGTTGCTAAATTTCCACAAGCCAAGTTGAGTAAAAGAAAGTAGAGAAAAAACAAGCCAAGTAAATAAGTCAAGCCACGAATCCAAGCCATGTATTTGTTTCTTTGGTGTGTGCTCGATTTGGATTTCCATTTTCCTCTAAGACAACTGTTTCAGATTTAAAATCTTGTACTAGATCTAGATGTAAAACTAAAACATAATAATAAGTCTTCTAGATACTTTTCTGTGCTGCTGTTTGTGTTGTTGTACCTTTCTGGATAATTTTCGATCCCTTTGTTTTATTTTACAAAGAGGTGTGTTTATCCTACTTATGAGAAAAGAGAGGTGCAGTTAGTTATCCATTGAAATTGTCCTCCATCAAACGACAAACCGCCATTGTTGGCTTTTACCGTATTAATTAAGGAGCTTAATACTAGCTAGCATCATATGGCCCTAAAACAGAGGTGCCGTGCACAATCCGACCCTGGGCCTAATCTCAGATGACTTGGCCATGACCATGGCTATTGGCTAGGTACCGTTAATTTCACTGCTTATGCTAATCCATGGGTGCAATTTCTTACAATAATTACTGGGGCCAAATGATTATGATCCTCCAAATTTGATCAGGACAGGTGGCCAACTACGGAGCCTTCCAGCCTCCAGGCTTATAATTAGTAGTAGTGCCTAAGCTGCGAACTTAAGCCGCCAATTTCAAAATAGTGAAAGTCCAGTCAAAGCCACTACCTTTGACCCAGAATATTTTTCCACGGTCAAACTTGCATTTAGCTTCTCAGAAGAAGCATAGAGAGAGAGAGACCTTGCCTTATTGCATAAGCATGAAAACCCATAATCACCAACCCTTCTTCATATTTTTATCTCTCTTTGCACCTCTTAATCCCCTTCTCTAAATCTGCTCCCTCTACTTATGGCATCCTCAGCTCCTCCTGGTAGCTTAAATACTTCTATAAATTCACAAACCAACTTCTCTTTCACAACCCAGTTGATGACTTCCTCGTCTTCTGCTGCTGCCTCTTCATCCTCCTCCTTAACTGACCTCCTCTCCAGTACTGATAACAGCAAAGACATGGACAATTTTAGTTGGGGACTGTATGACCATGGATTGGATAGAGTTGCTAGTGTTGAAATCCCAAACTTCAAGTCATATCAACCTCCTTCACTCCCTCTGTCTCCTCCCCTAGTTTCCCCTTCTTCTTTTCTGGCCATTCCTCCTGGTTTGAGCCCAACTGAACTCTTGGATTCACCTGTACTTTTCTCCACCTCTAACGTAAGTTACATTAACTAATTAATATGTTGTCTTTTGCTTCAAACAGAAACATGTTCTGTATATAGTTCACTTATACTTACAGAAACATATACCATTGATACTAATTTTTTGTCATGTTTACATGTTCAGGCTCTTCCATCTCCAACCACAGGAGCTTTTGCCGGTCAAACCGGCTTTAACTGGACTAGTAATTCTAGCGGTATTCAACGAGGGGACAAGGGGGAAGAGAAGAACTATTCTTTCTCTTTCCAAACCCAGTCAAAACCTCTTACAACTTCATCCTCGTCAGGCCTTTTGCAATCTTCAACAGGCATCGTCTCATTGGTACGCTCCAACAAGTGTCATGCATCTGTTTTATTATATCTTATGGTGTGGAGGTTTTTTCTTTAATTTAATGAAGCAAACGTGTAGAACTACAAGAACTGCATGCCAAAGACATTGAACTTCACGTCTGCTTGGGATCAAACCTTTTGTCTCTATCTCTATTTCTTGTCTTACTGGCCTTGACATGACTTTCTTGATTATTGATTAAAAAAGAGGTTGTTATTGTTTTCTAGTTAATGTATCACAACTATATAAGGTAGCGTCCAAGAGAGAAATTACTTCTATGCAAATGAACAAAAAATGGTCTGACGTATATTATTACCATCCTCCACGGAATTGCATTGACTATTTTATTTTGTTTTCATAACCTGCCTTCACTCCATTCGCAGGAAAAATCAATGAAAAGGAAACAAGACGAATGGAACTTTAACCAACCCACAAAGCAGAGTGATTTCTCAGCAGAAAGGGTAGGAGTAAAAACAGAATTTGCACCGATTCAAAGTAACAGTGTTGCTGCTCATCAACCAAGTTACAACCACTACAATCAATCCTCTCAATACATGAGAGAGCAAAGAAAGTCAGATGATGGATACAACTGGAGGAAGTACGGGCAGAAACAAGTCAAAGGAAGTGAAAACCCGCGTAGTTATTACAAGTGCACTTTTCCAAGTTGCCCTACAAAGAAAAAGGTGGAGAGATCTTTGGATGGACAGATCACTGAAATTGTTTATAAGGGAAGTCATAACCATCCAAAGCCTCAGTCCACCAGACGATCATCCTCTCAATCAATGCAGTCTTCTGCTGGCACCAGCTCAGAAATCTCTGATCAATTTCTAGCAATGGAGTCTGGTACCATGCAAGAGGATTCTTCGATTTCGATGGGAGAGGATGACTTTGAGCAAAGTTCACCAATTAGTCATTCAGGAGGAGACGAAGAAGAGAATGAACCTGAGGCTAAAAGATGGTAAGCAAAGAAAACGAAGACTTTGTCTCGTAGCGTTAAGTTTTAGTCAGAGAATTGCATCATGAGGTTAATCTGTATTCTTCCATGCATTTGCAGGCAGGGACAGAATGAAAACGACGGTTCTTTAGCTGCTGGTAGCAGAACTGTTAGAGAACCAAGAATTGTGGTTCAAACAACCAGCGATATTGATATACTTGATGATGGGTATAGATGGAGGAAGTATGGACAGAAAGTAGTGAAGGGAAATCCAAATCCAAGGTGATTCTACGTTGTTTTCTCGATTTATTACATTCTCACTTTTTTTTGCTATTTTTGGTTCCAACGATGAATGTTAGTCAATGGTTGTTAATTACCTTTTGTGATATTTCAGGAGCTACTACAAATGCACTTCTATTGGCTGTCCTGTAAGGAAACACGTGGAGCGAGCATCACATGATACGAGGGCTGTGATTACCACATATGAAGGGAAACACAATCATGATGTTCCTGCACCACGAGGGAGCGGATACACGTTGAACAAACCAGCTGTGGCTAATCCTACCAATGCCAATAATGTGGCTATGCCTATCAGGCCTTCTGTTATGGTCAACCATTCTAATCCCACAAGTTATCCAAACACCCTTAACAGCACAAGGATCCCAACATCGGCAAATCATCAGGCTCCATTTACCCTGGAAAGGTTGCAGGGTGCAGGAAGTTTTGGGTTCTCTTCGGGTTTCGGGAAGCCGACAGGCTCCTACATGAATCAATCCCAATACTCTGATCAGGGCATGTTCCAAAAGGCCAAGGAAGAGCCAAAGAACGACTCATTTCTTGATTCATTCCTAGACTGAAATTACTAACACTGGAAGCAGTTAGGTTCAGGATTTAGTAGACATCACAATTAGCTATGCTTTGTTGTACTGTATACTCGTATAGATGTAGCGCATTTGTTCATTTGTTTACAGGGGGTCTTTAGAGCTACATAGACTTGACCCTAATTAATCATTGTGTAAAATTATTTCAAAGAAAGGAAATAGAGTACTTTATAGTTAATAAAAATGTTCTGTTTTTTCTAAGCGGTCAAACTTTGACTGGGTAAGAGCTTATGAATCAATAAAATCCCATCTCCTTTCCAATCAGACAAAAGAAAAGTCTTATTTGACTGTAAGAGATAGCCTTCACAGGGGCTGCTGTCATAGTATTAATTCTTGCTCATATTCCTTTTCCTTTAGTTGGCAAAGAAAATTGATTATCACATCGACTCCTTATCACAACAAGAGAGCAAAATTTCAAATAGTTATTTTCCGGATCACTGATGTCCTTTAATTTTGGAAAATCTTAACCTAGCAATTGGGACGTAGCGTTTGTCTAATCGTCGTTGAATTTTGTATTCAATCACAGTAATGGATTTAAGGGTTGAAAAGGATAGAAGTGGGTTTTTTTTCTCAATTCATAATTTGTAAACGAAGGAAAATAAAGGGAAGCAAGAAGGAGAAGAAAGTGGAAATTTCCTTGACTACTTGCAATGAAATACAAAGTTAATGATAAATAAAGTGTCTATTAACTTTGTAAAACACAATTTTAATTACAGAAATGTTCAAATCAATCACGTAAGACACTCTGGACCACCAGCTGTATGCAAACACAAATTTAATTACAGTGATCCTGAAAATTTTTTTAAAAAGCAATCACAAACTGAAAAACCTGAATCAAATGTAAGATTAAGTTGATAGTTTGTATCCCGATATAAGAGCTGACAAAGCCAAGGTTAGGAATGCAAAGAATCCCATGCTAATGGCTGCAGAAGAGGCATCTGTAAATATGTTATCAGCTCCTTCCCTCATTCGATTTGTCAAGGGGATAGCTGAAGAAGATGCAGATATCAACAGGTAGGCCAGTATCTGAGAGCCAAAAGAAGAAATTGCAGTCAAAAAGCTGAACACGGTTACACCATCAATAATAGAACTTCAGACCTTGTTGAACCGAGAGTTTAGCATCAATGCCGCGTAAAACAGTAATTAAAGCAAGTCAATCAAGTTATATTCTTCGAGGGTTTAAATTATTAGCTTGCAACCTGGCCTAGTTGATATGTGTTAAACACTGGACTACAGGAAGATTAAAAAAGAAAATAACTTTTGAACAAATAAACAATTGTTGCATTTCCCTTCTGCAGATTCAACGCGCCTCGAGTTCTCTGTGGAGTTGAGCATCCGCGTCAAACCAACTTAGAATATAACATTTCCTAGATTCCATCATTCCATTGTAGGTCCATCAACCATGTAGCATATTCAGATCCATATATATATTATACAAAGAATAGGAACCATCAAGAAGTATTACACAGTTGGAATCAAATCAATCTATTGTCCAGATATTGATTCAGAGTTCAGACACAAAACCAATCCAAACGAATAGTATAGAAGCCTAAGAAAAGTGCTAGTCACTTCTTCTCCGAATAAAATTTTCCCTTAGTTTCCCCACTTTATCCATATTTAAATTGAAATAACAAAAGGCCACCGAAAAACAGATCATCAATTCCATAATACAGTAACTGCGTCAGGCAGAACGCACAGTAACCAAACGGGTGACAAAAAAAATGTCAAATTAGTGTCAATAACCGCATATAAAAGCTCTAAACAAAACCGAGAAGAATCATTGGAATGTACAAAAGAACCGCTCATCAATAGCTTACTAATATTCTTCACAAGATGAATTTGACTACACCTAGTCTAGCCATTTGAAAATCCCTATCATCCTAAATAAAGGATCAAATTTCCATTTCTTCTCCGTATCATTTAGCTCACCACACATATATACAGGAAAAACAGCAAAAATAGACGAAAGAAGATAAATTTTTTACTAGACTAAAGAAGATACATAAACGAAGAGAAAATTGGCACCTGATCCCCAAAGAAATCCACAAGCGCAGAAGTTCGTTTCTCGAACACAAATTTTCTCGTGGACATCTCATGAAAATGTCGCAGCCCTTGCGCTCCCGTGTACAATGTCGATAGTATCGCTATCGCCAACAAATACCTATTTTCCACCACTTCAACTTCAAAAACCCAAATTCAAATCGCAAAAGAAAAACACAAAAACAAAACAATTTTCCCATCAATCTCAATCGAATGCCAATCAATTAACGATCAGTATTCACAAACTTGATGATCACCACAATTTGATGATGATGATAACAAATAATAATAATAATAATTACCTGTACTCCTCATAGTGGTCGAAGTCTCTCCAGTCACCGTGTTTGTTGCTTGCCATGATAACAAAGGCGAGCAAAGAGAACAAGAAACCCAATCCCCTCAAAGCCCACGACCCTCTCTTCAACAAGTCCTCCCGTCTCCATCGCCTGGTGATCGCCGCCACACCAAACCCCGAACCAGTCTCAACGTCCGCCGCCGGAGTGTCCCCTGGCGCTGGAGATTCGGGACGTTTGTTTGGCGGTACTGTGTCCTCTGTGTTTGACATTCTTGTTGTTAACCCGGACAAGAAAATTAAAGAAAGAATTGGACAGGAGGAACAAGGAATTCTTTTAGGACAAGCAAAGAAGATGATGTGGCTCTATCTAGCTGTTCTTAAGATTTTAAACTCACGAAGTGAGCAACAGGGGTTGGCTTGTTGTCTTAACCAAGGGAATTTTCTCGCTCGCTCGCCAATGAGTAATCCTCCCCGTGTTTTAGTATGTTTTTTTTTTTTCCCCCCGCTGACGTGGCCAATGGTGGCCGGACAAGTCTAGAAACTGGCGGGTTGCCTGATGATTTTGTTTGATGACGTGGCGTGAAATTATTGGCTGGGAGCTGAATCGGAAAGCGAGTGGGGGAAGTTAGTTATTGATGGCTTGTTTCTGATGTTTGTAACGAACTTCGGTTCAACGTCATTCCAGGCAGCGAAACCGAGCTGAGCTGTCCTGCCCAAAAGTTGGAGAAAAAGACTGCATAAATATTCTTTTTTTTTTGCATTTTTGCATATTCTTTATCCAATTTTTTCATGTCAAACATGATTCTTTTTTTTTTCCTAGAAAATTTCCATATTTTATTAAATGTTACTTGCGGGCTGTTATTTCTTCCGGTTGCCAATCATGTGGAGTATATGGAGTACTGTCTTCTTTTGTTCAAGTGATGCTGTAGGTTTAAATAATTAGATCATTGATATGATCTAATCGGATAAAAAATGGCTTAGGTGCCGACAAAAACTATAATTCATTGGAAAGACAACTTGGCAGTCATCAAGTGTGTACATATAGCAATAATCGTATTTCGGAGTGAACAAATTTTTTCTTGTGTTTGTGAAACGGTGTTAACAACTTTATTTATATTTATATTTATCCGATGATTTTAAAAAGCATTACATGCTAACTCTTCGAAACTTCAACCTACGAATTCATTTGGTTTCCAAAACATAACCTGCTTATAAAATTGGGAACGGAATATGCATGAGGCCCTGTGCTTCTCATAATCTCAATCCTACCAATAACATTGATCGTTTCCAAGTAGCTCAACTTGCTTCATTAGGAAATGGGCTGAACTTCCTGTCAATAGAATTTTTGTTAAAGGGACTGTTGAGAATTGGAAGTGATTAAAATAAGATTATGAAGTCTCCACCCGTATTAGCCTAGCGGTTAATGTTTTAAAAGGTCCAACTGGCCTAAGATATCGAGACAAAAGAAGAAAAAAGGGTTATGAAGGTTCGCTGAAACAATACATGTGAGGTTGATTACCCAGCTAATGTGATGGCGATGTGAGCTTAATTATTTAGGGCGACGACTTGGGAGTTAGGAGGCAACTGGACGATTACTTCTAGTTTGGGCCGTTGTGCTTCTTTTTCCTTCTCCTGGGCCACCTCAGCAGATTTTCTCTCTAACTTTCAAGATGGATTTCATTCCTATACAAGGGAATTAGAAAATATCCTTATTCATAGAAACAAACTACAGCCCATTGGGCTACTGTGAGGTCTAAAATGTATAGGAATATAAGAGATGGGTATTGTAAACGAACAGGTTTTCTTAATGAAAAAATTAGAACTTGAGTTCTAAACAAAAAAAAAAAAAAACGCTAAACAGAGACTAAAGAATTTAGGGTGTACATATTAATAGGTCGGAGTCTAGTTGAAGTGACTTGAATTTCATAAATTCCTAATAAAAAGGTTGAATCATAAAGAAAAAGTAGAGTTAGTGTTCCTGTAAAGGATAGCATTTTAACTAATCTCAAAGTTGATTGTATAGAATTAGTGATAGATAGATTATAAAACATTTTGACAGTGATATCATAACTAATCAGAGATTTAAGAAAGATAAAAAAAAAAAAAAGAATGAGCAGCTTACCAAATATATCACGCATAAAATAAATCTTTTTCATGTTTTTTCTTACACAAAAATATCTTCAACACTAAGTACTCCTGTTTGGTGCGCACTTAATTCACATTTATACTTAGGGGGCAAGTGTCGGCCAGGCCAGGGGTCATATATATAAGGCCCAACGGCCTTGAGATAGGGCATGTTGGCTTGGGTTGGCCGTTGGTTCCAAGCATGCAAATGTATCTTCCTGCAGTAAAATATTTCTTACTTTAGTAGAGAAGTAAGCCGGATTAATTTGAAATTATGAATTTCTGAATAAAAGAAACATATATACTATAAATTGAGGGTAGGTCCCATGAGAAATTCCTGATTTGAACCGTGATCGTACATATAAAGTGCTTATTCTAGCTGTTCTATCCCCTCATACCTTGAAGGGGGTCCCTTCAGTTCTTGTGATTTGTGGACATCTACCCGACAGTTCCTTTGCTCTCCAAGCACCTTTCCTCTGCTATCCAACCAATATTGGCTATTTAGTCTCATAGAGGCCGTCTCATGATTTTCATCCAATCTTTGGAAAGAAAATAAAAAGGGAATATTAGCTGTCCTACATGTGTATAACAGCGACCTCATTGGTTCCTGCATGTGACAGATGATTCCATTTATTAATTGCTGCCAAAAAGTTATCCATTATTGGCTTGGCTACCACTTCTATGACTTGAAAATGATAGTATTGAAGGTGCACTAAATTCTTTCTTCTTATTTTCCTTTGATCTTTTATTTGTACGGGGAAGTTATATATCCTCTCGAAATGACAAATCGTAATCAAACTGGAGCTGGCTATATAGTTGTTATTTTCCTTCTCTCTTTGTCTTTTCGTTTTTTTTTTTTCTCGCCATCTAGATCATTGAACCAGGAGCTCGGCAAACTCCATGATATTGTCGCCAGGAAAGAACTCCTCCTAATTAAGTTGATTGCTTTTTAAGTATTCTGATCTTGTAGATATTGTTTTCTCACGTAGAGTAGTACTTTAATTTTACCCAATGGTACGAACAGATTCGCTATGCATAGTCATATTTCTATAATCGTTCAAGCAAAGATCCAAAAAAGACTAACATTGGCAACAGCTGAATACCACGTCCTGGGAAGTCAATGTTGCCTCACAGGTATGAATTAGGGGAGAGCAAAACTCCTGAGCCGACTCTACCGCCCCGATACCGACCGACGTCGGGTCGGTAGTCGTCGGTATGCCTGTTCTTTGGAGTGTGGTCGGCTCGGCTTCAAACCGCCCCGCAGGTATGGCTGTATGAGGGGGTGCAGCTGTCGGTCGGTAGGTCGATAACCAACGCCGACACCCACCCAACCCAATCACCCCATCTGCTTCACATATATATAAAAAAAACCTAAAATTCCTAATGTCTTATCTCTTTCTCTCTGCCTCTCTCTCGCTCAAACTCTCAATTGCTTCTCATCTCTCTCTCGCTCAAAGCATACAACCCACTCTTCAGCTGATGCGATGGAATCCTGGTCCCCGTTCTTCCTTCCTTCCATCTTCTCTTTTCGGGCAGGTGTGTGTGTGCGGGCTCTAGGCAGGAATCGAGGTGAGTTGCCTCAGGCTGTTGACGGAGAAGACGAGGCTGGCACACAAGCAGAGCCTTGTGCCGCCGTCATCTGGTGAGAACCGTCACTCGTGCAAAATCTGAGGAACAGCGTGGTGCCGCCGCCGAGCACGGGTAAGTTGTCGGTTTTGTTTCTTTTCTTTCTTCCTCTATCCTCTCTTTTCTCCCAAGTTCTATAATTAATTCGGGTTGTTGGTTTTGTGTCTGTGGGTGATTGGCTCTAAATTTCAACCAATCGAGATATTTTTTGTGTATGTTGGTTGGATTTTGTGGTAGATGATGGCGATGAGGTGATGGGTTTTGATTATATCAATCTTTTTTTTTTTTTGTTTCGAATGGGTCTTTTGCCGGCGGAGGATTTGGGTGATTGTGGTTTTCCAAATGGAAATTGGTCATTATTGTATTAATGGCAGATTGGTGTAATTTTGGCAAGATTATTATTGCTAAGATCTTTATTTGTATTAAATGGCAGATTTTGTTGTAATTTGACATTTTTTCTTTTTTGTCTCGAATGGTTTTTCGCCGCAGAGGATCTGGGTGTGATTGTGGTTTTCAAAATTAAAATTGGTCATTATTGTATTAATGGCAGATTTGGGTGTAATTTTGGCAAGATTATTATTGCTAAGATCTTTATTTGTATAAAATGGCAGATTTGGTTGTAATTTGATAAGAATGTTGGTTGTAATTTGACAAGATTTGTAATGGTATGAATCATAAATTTGACTCTAATTGCTCTTAATTTCCATCAATGGGTTTTATGTTTACATCTTTGACCAAGCATAATTAAAAGTAATTTTTTTTTATTTTTCCATTAATTGGCTATTTATAGTCTTAACAGATCTCATTTTTCTTTTCTATATATAGTCGGCTCAGTATTGTCAGTATGCCGACCGAACCGAGTCGGTAGTAGTCGGTATGGCCTATTTCTTAGGTCGGTACCTACCGATCGGTAGGAGGGTATCTCCTGTACCGTCGGTATGCCCAAAAATCGGCTCGGTATTACCGAACCGAGCCGATTGCTCTCCCCTATGTATTATACTATAAGTTTCTTTTGTGCCATACATAGTTTTCACTATTTTGTTTTGGTCAAATTTTTAATATAATTAAATAGACCTTAATTACTAAGACGCTATACAGAAAAGTGAATAAAACAAAAGCCTTAATGCCGGATGGTGCCATACATAGTTTTCAATATCTTCTTGTTTTGGTCAAAATTTTAATACTAACTAAACTATTAATTTCCACTTTGTCTGTTATAAAAGTCATCTATAGTGTTATAAATTTTGTATTTAATGCTGTGAAATTCATTGTAAATAAGGCCAGTAAAGAAGAAGAGGAGAAGGAGAATCTTTCGGTTTTTCATTGTATAAGGCAGGCAAATCTTTACACAATATATAGAAAAGAAATGAGGGGAGGGGCCAGAGCAGATAGGTAGGTACCAATGACATACACGTTTTATAACACTCCCCCTTGGATGTCATTGTGTATTGGGTAGAATACGCTTAGGGAGAACTGCCTCATTAAAAACCTTACCAAGAAAAAACCCTGTGGGATAAAAATTTGGTGAAGGAAAAAAGAGTGCAGTGCGTATCCTACTCCCCCTCATTTTGGCCTCTCTTGATTTCTTGTTGTCATTCCATGCCAATAATTTCTTGTCAACTTCTGGTGATGTAGGCCTTGTCTGATCACTTTTGATACATTATTACTCCAACTGGACAATGTGGGTAGCTTTATCTTCATAATTTTGGTGTTGGAGCATCTGTCTTGCCCTCTTGCTATTGTAGTCCCAATGATGCAACGATTTCATGTGTAAAGATGTGACAGATGTCTGGCTGTGCCTTTTGTGGATCAAATGGGGGATCGGCATCTGCAGAACCAACTCTTCTTTCTTCGGGCTTATAGGATTAACATGACACCACGTCTTTTATACCCCGAAGATAAGAGCAAATTCATATCTTGCCAATAGGCTTAAGTCAAAAGCTTCAGGCTTTATTTTCTTAGCAATACATATTGCACTTCAACAGGGTACTCTAGGACCAATCTAATAGCACGGTATTTGGAAGCTTCTTCAGGAGTTCCAATCATAAATAAGTTTATCCATACTCAAAATAATTTAAATTATGTAAAGATCAATTCAGTTCTATTTTGTAATTTCCCGGGAATTAGTTGCTTCAGGCAACTTGGATCCTGCAGGGATCTTTATGTATATCTCACTACTTATGGATCCATAGTAGGCTGTAAAAACATTCATTAGATGCATTTCTAATTCTTTATATAATGCCAGACCTTTCAAATAATTGCATCCACCACAGGGGAGTGAATCTCCTCATAATTAATACTAGATCGTTCGGGTAAAACTTTGCGCAACCGTGCTTTATATCTCATTTATATTTTCCGCACAAATACCCATTTTTCGACCAATCAATTTTACACCATCTGGTGTACGGACAACAGGTCCGATAAATATTTCGCTTTGCAAGCGAGTCTAACACAGCCTTTAATTATATCTCTTTATTTTGACCAATCATACAGCACCTACATTCATTAGTAGGTTCATGATCCTCTATTTTAATATTTAGTGCTATAAAAATTCTATTCCGTCGACGGTTATTTCTCGTCGGTTCCACCTTATTTCTGACACTGTAATTGAGATCTCATCATGCTCATTTATTTTAGGTACCTGAGTTACTTCTGGAACTTTATCAATTTGTGTCAGAAAACCTCTTCTGGAGGATTTTCCTCTTCTTGAGGACTTTTAATTCAAACCTCTACTGGAGGCCTTATTTCCTTATTGGGGCCATCTTATCACTTTGCTCCTTTTTCTCTGTCGATATAATCTATAGATTCATTTGCATACTTATATTGTTTTTCAGGAACATCAATCTAAACAGGAGCATTTGCAGCTGGTATATGGTCATATTTTTCAAATAAATATGTCTGGCAAATGACTTACTAATCTTTTGCAAATGAATCATCTTTTGAACTTCAGGTTCATACTAATTTATTCGAGGATCAAAAGAAACTACATATTGATAAATCATTTCAATAATCTCTTGATCCAGCTGCTTATTCTCTCCCCCTGATGTTGGGTAAAACATCAATTAATAAGCAAAACTTGCTATAAATAAATCTGTAACGTCCGCGTTTGTCGACTGTCACTACAGACCAACACGGGGCCTTTCCAACATGCTTTGTCCTCACTCGCACGTTTCCGGGAAAAACTTCCCTGGAGGTCACCCATCCTAGAATTTCTCCAAGTCAAGCACGTTTAACTTTAGAGTTCTTCTGGAATGAGCGCCGAAAAGGTAGGTGCACCTTGTTGATATAGTTAGTACCCATCAAACCGTTTAAGCTATTCTTGATTGTGCAGTCCCACACCTGTACAACCTCGAAATCACTTCTTTTAAGCTATTCTTAATTATACAGTCCCATACCCATATAATTACGAAATCGCCCCAACTGTGCAGCCCCATCCCTACACAGTCTCAGGATCTCTCCTATTCCGGTGTGGATTCGGTTCATTCCTGTGCCCCTCCTTCTAGAAGCCTGCCAGAAGCCGCTCCTTGTCCATGCTCATCCCGGCACCGGCGTACACTTTCCGCCCTCATAGACCCCGGGTGTCACAAAATCTCCAATCCTGTTATAGGTTTCAATTACTGTTGTAATTTATGGAGATTCATACCCAACGTAGATTCCCAATCTTCTTTAAAGGACCAATTTCACAATCCTGTGGTGGAGCATTATATACTAAATAACCGATGGTCCGAAGATGGGAGATACTAAGTATGTGACCATTAATCAATTAAATTGGGGGGACCTTATAACCTCATGTTGACTTGATGCACTCAAGTGTTGCTGCATATAAAATACTATTTTCTCAAACAGTAATATTTCATCAATGGTCTTGCAATCAATTGTCAATATGGTCTAGATCTATTTGGGTTTATTTCTAATGATATACATTATCCATTGAAGAAACATACCAGCATTATCTAGACATATAGTCTAATAACATTTATTAGGGATATGTACCCGCAAGTGGCCAAATTGTTAAATAATTGCGCACAATGCCAACTTGCGTCACACAATGGACCATCTAGTCGATGCATCGTAAAAATTACCTAGATGGTCAACACGCCGGAGTTATTGGTCCGCGTACATGTCCCTGAATTATTCCCAAACTTGCTGGTGATTCCAGGCCAATCTCATCTTAGGAAGGCCATATAATTAATTTCACAGCACATAAATACGTGGAAATTCATTGATTGTAAAACTTCTGATTTTTCAATGAATGACCCAATAAATTTCGTGCATCATTATTGACCCGGGATGGCCCAACCGGTCATGCTAAACAATAAGTCCATATACCAACTTCAAGTTGGTGCCAGCTTCAGGCTGTTATTTATGTGCCAGCTTCAGGCTGGATAACTTAGAAAAAATTATTTACCAGCTTCTTGCTGGTACATACTAACTATAAATTACATATTTATCAGCCAACTTCTAGTTGGTCTCAGCTTCAAGCTGTATAAACTTGTGTATTTAAACACTTAAAATTTCTAGCTTCAGGCTAGAACATTTCAGCTTCTGGCTGGATATGTTAAGTTTCAATTACTCAACTGCTAGCTTCAGGCTAGCTATATATGTGCCAATTTTAGGCGTATTTCTGCCATTCATGTCAAAAAGATCAGAATTATTGGACAATAATTAAAGTAGTGGCAAACTTTTCCAAAAGCAAAACCTCGAAGATTGAAAAACTTTGGAGTTTACTGACAAATAATGCAAAGTTTTAATTACCAAAAAATCTTCTGGATCTTTTCGGAGACAGAAATAGGGTCCACATTTGAAAAAACTGACACCTAGCTGTCTAATCTCAGACTATAAGAAGGGGAGGCGGTTGAGATAGGAAGATGCAGAAAACTCAGAAAAATCAACAAGACAAGAAAAATGCCTTCCCCAGCTACTGTTTTCTTTGTTGAGGGTGCCTCTCTAGAAAGAAGAAATAGGTTAGCTTATAGCATGGTGAATGAGCAGCAAGAGGAATTACCGAATGATCTGGCGAGAATTCCTCGTTTATTGTTTGTTGATGAACTATATTCATCTAGGTTCTTTGTAACCCCTATGGAAGAAACATTCTTCCTAGAGGACCAAAGCAATCTAAGGGCTTCCTTTTATGGCTCGGCTAATTCTATTATGTTTTTCATATCTAATAGACTGTAGGATTTTCAGCTAGAGCCTTCATGTCAAATTTTAAATCAAAGCAGTTATTATCATGTTTCCATGATGGCTCGGAGCGTCCCAAGGGTGACTGGGTTACCACCTACATGGCCTAAGGTACGACTTTTACTGTGAAATTGCAGCGGTGTAGCAAGAAGGTCTCAAGACTTTGTGCGTACCTTAAGGGATCTGAAGAATCAATACAAGCCTAACATGGTAATGATTACTGAGACTTTGTGGCAAGCAAGAGAGAATCATGGTGTGATTCCACTTCGTTTTCCTCCAACGAATCGGTTTGAGATACCTGGAGAAAACAACATGGGTGGTATGTGGTTCTCCTGGAACGACAGTATTAGGGTCAACATCATTGGTGAGGCTCAGAGTTTCAGGGTTAATGTTGAACCCAACAGATAGATTACTGTTTAAACATATGTATGAGAACCATTTTCTTTGAATGTTCTCCAGTTATGTATCCGTTTATGCAATAATAATATGCATATTTGCTTTGAGCCTTTTCCATTTATTATCTCATTTACGCCCACAGGCACAAATAATTATACTGTCTTATTCGCTTCAGGGAATAGATCAGAGTCAATTCATTGGGATCCATAATAATTCATTTTATTACTGGGGGTGTCTGCACTCTTCAAGAGTATATGCTCTTCCAGAGCGTAAAAATACGATCTTCTAGATCATATTAATACATGCGTTCTTCAGGAACATGTTCGGATTATGCTCTTCTGGAGCGTGTTAATCTTTTTCTCATTTCGAGATGTCATAATATGTTATATTGACATCCACACATATAATTCTCTCCCTGTGGATGTCGATTTTGTATTGTCTTCGAGACTAATGCTTGAGGCATTATCCTAGAAACAATTATAAAGTACTGAAAAGTAAATAAAATAAATTGCAATGCGTAATAATGTAAACTAAACATAAAATAAATTGAATATAAAACGAATTGCTCCTTCAGGGTAAGCAAGTATAATAGCCACCTTCTGGTGGTCATATAATTTCCATCTTCTGGTGGTAATAGAGTTTATTTTCGATTTTCCTTTGAAGGATCTTCAGGATCTTTTGAACTGTAAGACTTCCAGTCTTCGTTGTATTTTCTTTTATTGAGTCTGCTGGACTCTTATATTTAGTCTCCCAAACTATTATCATGTAAATTCCTGTCCGCATTTGATACCCTAAAAAATTTCTTCTGGAAATTATAAGGGTCTTGAATAACATAATTTAAATAAAATTAAAGACTGAAATGAAAGAAATAAACATGGGCCTTTGGTTAATTAGCCCAATGAAGAATTAAATAACCGAAAAAATTAAAAGTAATGGGCCTTACATAAATTAGCCCAATTAAAATTAATGACTAAAAATTAAATGCAATGGGCCTTTTAGCAGTAAGTCTTCAGGTCTTTGCTGCATTTTTCTTTTATTGAGTCTGCTGGACTCTTTCATTTAGTTTTCGAGACTATTATGCATTTCAACATTTAATGCCCATATTCAAATTTCTTCCGGAAATTTTGAGGGCCGCCCATTCAAGTAACATAAATAAAACTGGATTGAAATAAATAATCAGGGGCCTTTTATTAATTACCCCAATTTAAAAATGACAGAAAATTAAAATTGATGGGCCTTGTACGAGCCCATTAAAATCGGAAAGAAATTAAAACGAGGAACTAAGTACAATGGGCCTTATATGAGCCCAAGCTTAATATAAATGAAAAACAATAAAATAAATACAATAGCCTTCCGGGCTTTTGCTAGGAAAAACCCAAGGTATCGAATTCCGGCCAAACACTTCTGGGCTTGTCGGAAAAATCTCGAGACGTCGGATTCCGGTCAAACACTTCTGGATTCGTCGGATTCCGACCGAACACTGTTCACAGTCGCCGGATTCCGGCAAAAACACTGTTCACCGTGCAGGAAAATTAAATGCTATGGGCCTTTTAATAGCCCAATCGGAATTTAAATTAAAAAAACGTAAAATATGCTTGCTCGATAAATCTTTCAGCAATAATATATAATATATAGCATATTAATATCCGATTACTATTCCGGTATATATATTTCCATCCTCTCCCCTTTTCTTCATTTTTTTTCTTTTTCTCTCTTTTTCTTTCTTCTCTTCCTTTTTTTTCTTCTCTTCTCTTTTTTCTTTTCTCTCTTCTGTTTTTTTTTTAATGGGCTGGGCCGTGAACAGTACAGGCCCAATTGGGCCACACAGTACAATCCAGGCCCGAAACCCACAACTCGCGGGTCAAAAATCCGACCCGGTTGCAGAACGGGTCTGGGTCATCTTCAACATTGCCTCGACCCGCCCGTCTAAACGGGTTGCGACCCGGCAAATCACGGGTTTGCACCCATAGACGGCGGCGGCGGTGGCGCAGAAGCGCGAGAAAGGTGTCGCGGGCACGGCGGCGACGAGGCGACACAAGTGACGACGGGAAAACGGTGCGACGCTGCTGGTGGCGTTGACAGCGGCGCGGGGAAGAGGATCCGCGGATTTCTCGTCGGGTCTTCTCCTTGTGGCGGCGCGTCAGCGGCGGAAATCGGGCGAGGGTGACGGCGTCAGGTCGGCGATGGGGTGAGGAGGCCGACGGTGGGGGTGGTGAGACGGGTAGTTGCACGGAACGATTACTGATGAACAGTAATCGTGGTGCAGTTCTGGTTTTTTTTTTTCTCTGCCATTTTTCTTCTTCCTCAGTCTTCATCATCAGGTTTTCTTCTTGCTCGGGTAGAGGCGTTATCGTGCTGATAACGTGTTATAAATTTTGTATTTAATGCTGTGAAATTCATTGTGAATAAGGCCAGTAAAGAAGAAGAGGAGAAGGAGATGAATAGAGGAGAAGAGCCATGAACTCGGTTTTTCATTATATAAGGCAGGCAAATCTTTACACAATATATAGAAAAGAAATGAGGGGAGGGGCCAGAGCAGATAGGTAGGTATCAATGACATACACGTTTTATAACATAAAGAACATTTTCCGTTTCTGTAAAAAGATTAGTAACTAACTAAATTAATGGTGTTGGCTCATCCAAAGTACCAGATACACATCTAATGGAAAATTCTTACTCACAAGTTCCAAAAATATATTTGTTTAGCACTTCAAGAAATAAGTAACTTGGTAATTCAGGCATCCAAATCTTAGATCCCGAGTTGACCATGCAGAGACGAAACCCGAGTCCAATCCAATGACGGCAAATCATCACTGTGATTATTATGAATTTGTCAGTAGATGATCGAGCTGCAGCCACTGCACGCATCAAATGCTCTAAAGTAGACAATAGGAATGGCTTGTCGGGGTCCGTGTACAAAAGCAGACAGTTAATAAGTCAATTAAGGCCGTTGAATCCGCCAATACTGATATGGACACTTTTCCAGCGCCAATTTTGGTGCTCTTAACATGTAAGGCTATTATTACTCGAGTAAAGCAACTGCTACCATTTTTTGATGATGTTAATATCCTCCATGTAAATAGAGTAGCGAATAGAGCGGCTGATAGTCTTGCTAGAACTACAAGAATATGTTTCAGCACTGGATCATGTCAGTTGCCAAGCTGCGCATTCGAGTTGATCTTACTTAATTAATGAAATACAATTTTCCGATGGTCAAAAAAACATGTAATGACACCTCGAAAGAAAAAGAAGAAACATGTGGAGTCATGCAATTGATGACTTCTAAAACTAAGGAGTAATAATATCTTATCAGCAAGTAATTTGCTGCGACATGTCGGATTCGTGTCGAGATGAACAGATAAGCGGGTTTTATGTCGAACTCGCTTATAAGAGTGTCAGCTCGGATTTACCCGGGGGTTAACCTATCAAGACTAATAAGTCTATAAATTAGTTTAGAGTTTGTTTAAGTTATAAAGCATTTATAAAATATTATTGGATAATTTTAATAATTTTGGCTTAAATATTAAAGTAAGTCTTGTATTAAATCATAAACATGTATACTATAAACATAATCGAGACATAAATAGGTATCTATTATGTCGGCGGGACCTGACTTGTTAGTTTTCATGTTGTATAAGGTCAACCTATTTTACTAAATGGGTCAAAAATCTCTTACCCGTACCTACTAATTTTGTATTGGATTCGTGTCGAATTGTTGTGCTGAAACCTCTTTGCCAGGTGTATTACTTAGTGTTAAAAAAATACTATTAAATACTATTTCCTCCATTTCTTTTCTTTTTAGTAGTGGTTAAAGGTATTCTCACACAGCCAACGAGGGTTGGCTTAGTTGGTTGAGGTTCAGTAAGCACTCCCATTAGGTTGAGAGTTCGAACCCCACTGACCGTCCCTCTTGGTGGGTAATCTGTAAATACCACTGTAAGCACCCTCTAGGCCTGGTGATTTTATATTCGTGCTTTTTTCGGATAGTAATAATATTTTACCCGTAATAATATCTGACCATATTATCATTCTTTTAAAGAATTATTTACCGAATCTTTCCATTCATATGTTATTTAATAAAAGAAATATAATAAGACACTAAGCAATCATTACTACTTTAGAATTCTAGAACGACAATTAATTTAAAACAAACTACAAATTTTAAAACGTGATTTAATTAATACAGGAAGTGGTATTAAAAGTGTTTCCAGCATAGTTAGTGGTATAATTTTTGTGATGTACTTAAGGTCAAAGCATACCAATCTTACTCAAAGGAAAAAAATTGGGAAATTTTATTATGGAATTCCCTAAACTTGATTAGTTGTGACCCACTGATTATGATAATAAAATATTTTTTTAGGGTTCCTTTTTCTTTGTTAAGATTTATTTATTTCTCCAATGTACCTTAATGGTTCATTTTCCCTTCATATGGTTTATTTATTTTCCTAATTTATTGTGTATTATTTAAGAAATAAATCAACATATTTATTATTCATACTTAAATAGTTCAATTATTTCTAATATAGTCATATGTTCATAATTTTTTTTTTTTGATAAACGGGGCATTCTTCATTCATTATATAAACAGATCTAGAGATCTGAGAATACATAATTGAAGATACAAATGATCTGAAAAAAAATCTGACATAAGAATTGATCTCAATCTACTACATGAAACTACACAACAACAAGATGTATCAACAAGATGTATCTCATTCAAAAGAGGATTTATAAAGGCACACTACTCCGACGATGAGCATCTCTACGGGCATCATAACTTGTATGGTTCGTGCCACATCTTCTCCTTGTTGGTAAATTGCAGCAACAAATAAAGATCTACTCTTCAAATCAAATCTTCCTCCAAAACTTTTGGCTCCCATGATTTTATTCCCGAAAAAATAAAAAAACCCAAAGAAGGTGACAAGGGCTCCTTGAAGGAGAAAATCAAACCCAAAAAAAAAGGTACTAAAAAACTCACAAACAGCGAGACTAAACAGACAAAACTAAAAGAAATAAAACAAAAAAACTAAAAGAACTACCAGTGGGGGCTTACCGCCGGAAAGGAAGTCGTCGGCGGCAGTCCCAAATTTGTAGATCTAGGATTTCTCAAAGAGAAAGAGAGAGAGAGAGGAGAAAACCCTCTACAATATATAGTCATATGTTCATAATTAATCAAACTTTGCAGATTACATCCCATTAATTGATAATGATGCCACCTCATTAATTGATAGTTACGCAATCTCATTAGTTGATGGTGAAATGAGCAAGTTCACGGAACAATCAAGATTTAGATAAACCCAAAAATACAGTTCATGGTAATCGAGTATAAAATAATCCACTAGGCAGTAAAAACTGTGATAAAACTAGTACTACTAGTAGTAACAACAGGAGTGCAAAATTTATACTGTTACACGCGGTGAAGTAGCCTATGTCTTTTTTTTTTTTTGTCGAAAGCATATCAAGTGAAGTAGCCTATGTCTCTCACATATTAAATGATGGACGAATTAAATGTCTATGATAGAGTAATACTACAAAAAAATTAAGGAGCTGTGCTTATTGCTTAACATAATTTAGAATACTCTGTCCAAAAGAAAAAACATATTTTATAATACTAGTACTAGAGGGTAGAAGTGTGTGTGTCAGGCTGTCAGCCATGCCAAACAAAACTAACCAATACACGTGATGTGTCCTCCCTCAAACTGCGCCACCTATACAACGGTATTATAGATATCATCACAAGAAAGAAAGTGACCCAGTAAGTACAGTAGTATTATTTCATTTTTTTCTAGGTTATTATTCTCCTCCATTTTGACAACGGCTAGCCCAACTTTTGGAGCCCACCTACACCTACACTACACACGGTCAAAAAGATGGTTGTGCCTGTCTTCCCGTGCCCCTCCCCCCATCCATGGTTTTTCTAGACTGTAGACTATGGTCCCAAAAATTGCCACTACGTGGTCTTCCTAACATGGATAGAGTTTTTAATCTGTCGCGTTAAGTAATAATAATAATACTGAGATTACTACTACTTGGTTTCAGCTACTATACCTGACTCGCTTCTAAAAAATGGTTTGACTTCGCTTGCAGTGCACTGTGCTTTCTCTAATCTTCTGGAAGATTTTACAATTTCCTTTTTCTTTTCGTTTTCTGAAATGTGTAGAATATTTTATACAGATGGAAGTTCCTTTAATTTGCTTGCGGCTCACACCTGGTTGGTTTGTAGGAAGCTTGCATTATTGCGTATTATTAAACTTTTCAATTAATAATCCACAACTAAAGACATATGTTGCCAAAGCATTCTCAAAAAGAAAAAAAAAACTTACAAAAAAATAAAATAAAAATAAAGATAAAGCAAGCGGGATAGCAAAGGCCCCATTACCTAAATATGGCCACATAATAACGTTTATCTTTAAAACTTTCCCTGGTTCCGTCCCATCATCCCCAAATGGAATTGAAAGGAAAAAAAAAAAAACTAAAAAAGGACATAAATTGATAGACACAAGTAAATAATCAGAAATGAATTGCTATTTCTGATGAAAAAGGTATAATAATCAGGAATAATAAATCCGAATTTAAGGGAATAAAGTAGCAGTCCTACTAAACTAATGGGATAGATACTCTTCAGACAACCGTCTAACAGACGTCGTAATCACTCACGCACGCAACGCGGCCGGGGTGGCAATTCCGAAATTCCGCCAAAAATCCCGTGGGCAAGATGGCAATGATGATGATTTTGCATTTGTCCTCACTTTCCACGCAACTCTATCCCCCTTCCCCTCACCCCATCAATACCGCGTGTTCTCTTTCCTCTTCTCTTTCTCTTTCTCTCTGTCTTCTGTTTTTCTCTCCTTCGCTTTCTCTCTGTCTATTACCCAACCCCGCTTTTATCTCCCCCCCCCCATCGTCTCTTTCCAAATTCACTTACTATTCTTCCTTTCTTTCTTTCTTCCTTCCATAAAATCCCACACACCTCATTTCCCCCAAAATCCTCCACTTCACTCCCATGGCATAAACACACACACACTATTCTCCTCCTCCTCCCCTTAAAAACCCCTCCTAAAAAGCCATGCCTCCCATTTTTACCCCTACTTCCTCCTCTTATTTCCCAATCAACACCCCTCTTTCTTCCAAACACTCACTCATCGGCGCTAACCACACCTCTGCCCGCTTCTGCTCTCGCTAAAACCTTTTTTTTTCCTTCTTCTTCTACCTCTCTCTCTCTTTCTTTTGTTTGTTTGGGTAGTTATTTTAGTTTGATTCTTTTATTCTTTTTCCAAAACAAAACAAAAACAAGCAACAGACAAACACAGTTTTTTTTTTGAGATAAAGGTGTACAGTAAGGGAGCTATGGAGCCGGCCGCAGGGAAGCCGAGCTTCCTGAGGAATATTATGGCGCGGGTGCTCTTTTTCGGCGTCCTAATCATCGTCGTCCGATTCGCATTCATCGTCACCATCGCCGGCGAGTCATGCAACCTCCGGGACTTCTGCTTCTTCACCCTCCCGGAGAACCTCAACTTCGTCATCCCCGGCACCGCCGCGAACATGGCCGTCAGGACCACCACCGCCGGGGGCGTTGTCCCGGCCGGGAAGGATCTCTACACCAGCAAGGACTGGATCAAGGCCGTCCAGTTCTACTCCTCCGTGTTCCAAGATCTGATAGCGGAGGGGTACCTCTCGCCGGGCTCCAAGTCGCTTTGCGTGGAGACGCCGGCCGGGCAGGAGGTGCAGGCGCTGAAGCAGATTGGGGTTGAGGACTCCATTGGGATCTTCAAGAAGGCATCGAAGCCGCTGGTGGTCTCGGCGAAAGGTAACCGGGTGCCGTTCGATGATGATACTTTTGATTTCGTCTTCTCCGGTGGGGACCGCCTGGACAAGGCGGCTCGGCCGTTGGATTTGCTGGCGTCGGATATCTTGCGGGCGCTGAAGCCCGAAGGGTTTGTGGTGGTCCACGCGAGAGCCAAAGATGAGTACAGTTTCAATTCGTTTCTTGCCTTGTTCAATTCTTGCAAACTGGTTAAGTCCCGTGATATAGAGGGCTATGATTCAGACATGCCTTACATTAAAGAAATTGTCTTGCAAAAAGTTGCTGGTGCTGGAGGGATTGTTCCGGTGAAGGAATCTAATGTCAATTCTGTGGTTAAGTGCTCGATTCCTGGTCATAAACGGAAGTTGGTAGGGAATGCAGAGCCCTTGATAATGGAGGAACCATCGAAGCCTTGGATTACGTTGAAACAGAATATCAAGAATGTGAAGTATTTGCCATCAATGGCAGATATAAGCTTTAAGAGTAGATATGTGTATGTTGATGTTGGAGCTAGGAGTTATGGCTCTAGTATAGGGAGCTGGTTTAGGAAACAATACCCAAAGCAGAACAAGACTTTTGAAGTGTATGCTATTGAGGCTGATAAGACTTTTCATGATGAGTATAGAGTGAAGAAAGGGATTACATTGCTGCCTTATGCGGCTTGGGTGAGGAATGAGACACTGGCGTTCGAGATCAATGGTGTTCCTGGGAAAGAATCTGAGGGCACAGGGAGAGGGATGGGAAGGATTCGGCCCGTGAAGTCATCATCGTCCGCGATGAGTTTGAGCAGAGAGGTGAATGAGATTCAGGGGTTTGATTTTGCAGAGTGGCTGAAGAGTGCAGTGACTGAGAAGGACTTTGTAGTGATGAAGATGGATGTGGAAGGGACTGAGTTTGATTTGATACCAAGGTTGTTTGAAACAGGAGCAATTTGTTTGGTCGATGAAATCTTTCTTGAATGTCATTACAATCGGTGGCAAAGATGTTGTCCAGGACAGAGGAGTTCGAAGTATGAGAAAACATATGGGCAATGCTTGGAACTCTTCACTACTCTAAGAGAAAGTGGAGTTCTTGTTCATCAGTGGTTTTGAATGCTTACTATGTTATACGTAATCCCCTTTAACATTTTCAATATGTATTTGGCATGCAAAAAGGAAAGGAAAAAGATAGGTATAGGTGCTTCAGGTTCTCCCTCAAACGGGAAATGTTCTAGGTTTTCAGTGTTTAGTTCTTTGAATGTTTCCTTCATTACAACATTTCTTCACTTGTAAGAATTGTAATTGCAAATGAAAGTTTCATTGCTTTAGTCTTCTTCATTGGTGTCCTTAGACTCTATCTACTGTAGAATATTTTAGAATCAGGGTTACAAGCACTTCTGGAGTTGGTGGTGGTTACTAATTTGCAAGTTTTTTCTTGTAATGATCTGTATTTAAATTTCTGTTTATTCTTCTGTTGAGTTTACTATGGAGGTTTGGTTGTGCATTTGGTCAGATTTCTGATTTGCGATGCGCTATTATGGTCAGTTTGCATATGGAGGATAGATTTCTTCATGTTTATGTTGTAATAATGCATGGAAGATGGAAGCTATTTTAGACAGCGAGTTAAATTAATTCCATCCATTCTTTCTCTAGTAGAAGCCCTTTCCAATAAGCAAGGGTCTATTGTATGCAACTAATGCTCTAGCATCAAAGCTTGTGTGCCTGAGTTCAATGCATGTTGTCCCATGATCAGAGCCAGGATTGGAGGTTCCTCAGTGTCAATATATATATAGATTTATCTTTGGGCCATAACATCTGGCTTTGTAATATATCCTTTACACTTTTCTTTGAAATGGTTGTGGCATTGATTCTACTGTCCTAGTTTCTGCTGTTGTTATTGTGGAATATAAAAGCTGGAAACATTGGCTTTCTTTTTTTTTTTTTTTTTTTTGGTAAACTCATTGGCTCTCTTTTTAATTTGGAGCTGGAGAAGTAGCTGACCGGTTCTACTTTATGTGGATTATGGGATGTACCTAAACCAATTAATTTGGTAGTAAAAAATTCTCCCCAGGGGAATAAAAGAAGAAAAGGCCCAATCATGATGAGAACAAATAATTTGGAAGTACTTTAAACAAGCATGATCATGTCCAGTTCACTGTGCAAATGATTATCAGTTAAGACTAGTGGTTGGCAGCAAACTGTGCAGGTGAGAGCAACCCCGTTAAGTATTATTTCCACCTGTACCAACCTTCTTTGAGAAGGAAGAAATCCTTCACTCTTAGTTATCAACCCAGTCCATTTGGCGGTATGGACTGAAGCTCGCTCAATAATGCTAATTCAGTAGAAGCCATGTCCATTGCAGTGTTTTTTAGGAGAACCCAAGGTTAGCATTGGCCCAAAATTAATCTTGTCATGTCTGGCATAATAAGAGGCAGCTTCTGAAATTCTGTTTATAGGTTGGCCATGTAAGAAGCGAGAAGAAGAAAGCTTGCTCCCAAAATTTGCGGCCCACACAGTCAATGTCTCCAGAATTAGTCTAGCAGTATGAGGCCGACAGGGGAGGGAGAGATCCCTATTCCCCTCCACATTCCCAAATTTAGCAGGCGGATTTTGTTTCCTTTTTTTTTTTTTTTTATGATACATTCGATAAGCGATTTAGCGAGCTTAAGGGAACTTTTGGATGGCTTGTATAAACTCGTTCGAGGCCACAGCCATTACAGCTGTTCCCTCTAATGGCTTGTTTCATGCTGTGTTGAGTGTGTTTGAAAAAAATATCAACGACACTTAAACGCACAAACCAGACTACACTGAGGAATTCGGGTTTCAAGAAGAAACTAATACTGTCCCATCTTTTCCCTTGTAAATGAATTAATTTTCCTAGACTCTAGCGGGTAAAGTTTTGATGCCTGCATGATAAATTTTGGGTCGACTTAATGTTAGATAATTAATTGTAAGATGTTAGGATGTTCATGTATTTTTTATATAAAAAGAAGTTTATGTGTTTTACAATTCACATCAATTCTTCTGCAAGTAACTCTTCAGCCTAGAATTATCCAAAATGGGGTTGTATTGTATACAAGCAAACAAAGAGTATTCGAAAACTAGTGTCGCATTTTAATTTGGTACAAATAACAGAAGCACAGCCGTACCTTATTGGAACTACGTTAGGAAATAATCTGTTCATAGTGGAATGGCTTTTGCTGGCAGTGTGCTGCAAAGAACATTTCTTTTCTGTACATAAACTGTCTCAGATTACTCATGACAGAGAACTACGGCAAAGGACTAAATTTGGATAGATAATTTTCACCAAAACAGTATATAACATGAAGAAACGTAACTAGGACAGCAAGGAAATAACGTTGATACAACCTCGAGTAGGGCGTTTTAGTGGCTACACGTAAAATGTTATGTTATCCACCTCATCTTCTGGCTTTTTCAGTCTTTTTAATTAGTAAGCGAAAAGTGCTCTTAATTTGATTTAACCCAAAAAAAAAAAGCAATTAATTTGACAGTCGTAAAAAAATTGCATGCTAGCTAATACAGGCCATCAAATGAAAGAACCAACACAAAGGGTAAACAAACAAGCTGGGGGATGACAGATTGACATATATATGTTAAGAGTTACTATATTCTTTAAAGATTGATATCTCACAAGTCACAATTAAGTTTATGTTATAGGAGGGAGGTAATAATATAGGTAGGAAGAATTTGGGTTGCACATTAATTTGTGTCCGTATCATTGATTAGACTGTCTAAGATTGGCCGAGACAATCTTTGTTCCGTGGTGCGTGTGTTTTCCAATAAAAGTGTTGGCTTTCTTTGCCTTATATGCAAAATCTGTGGGTTATTATTTCTTGCCCCCCAGTTTTGCCGAGCATTTCAGGCACAATTTGAGAAAAGAAAAGTTTGGGGTGGGTCTGCTCCGTTTTCTGTAAAGACATTTTTGCGGGCAGGCTCACTGAGTGGATATGGGAGCCTGTTGTAGCAAGGATCCCTATCATAGGGAAGGGGTGGTGGCGGAAACCGTAGAAGAGAATAATATCAGCAGACAACCCGCCGTCGTCGACGAAGGGTTGGATGATGATATTATCGTTGCCGATTATGGAGCACGTATGAGGTTACATGGTGCTTCTAAGTACATATCCATGTATAGCCAACAAGGAAGGAAGGGAGTCAATCAAGATGCCATGACCGTTTGGGAGGTATAATTAATTGGATGCATGCATGCATCCATCCATCATAATTTTTTGTTTTTTTGGGTGCTCATTCCACATCTTTGCCCCCGACTAATCCGGATCAGACACTTTGTTTATCCTCATAAATTATCATCGATCCAGTTTTTTTTTTTTTTTCTCTTTTTTGGATTTAAAGCATTCATTGTTTTCATGGTTTTGGTTCTTTAATGAATTTATATTGCTTCTTGGCTTTGATCTCTTTGTCTTTTCACGTTGTTTTAATTTGACATCTTCCTCGTATATGGTTTACACGTTTTCACCTTTATTTTTGCTTGTCATTACGTGTAAGATCAACGTTTTTGTACGTGGATCTGATGAGAATTCGAATTCTATGTACACTGTTGAGGTAATTCTTTCCTGTGTGATGGCTTGAGATTTGTTATCCTATGTGTTTGCGTTATGTTAATCGCAATCCCTATGGTTTCCGGAGATTTGTTGCAGAAAGATCTTTCACAAAATTTACGAAAATAATATAAATTCTCTCAGGTTCTTGTTCTTTACTCACCTGTTTGCCTTTTAAATGTTTTGTAATTGTCCTGATGAAATGGCAGAAAGGTAGCCATATATCTCCTTTTGTTTTCTTTTTTCTTCTCTCATTCTTATGTCTTAGTCACAGAAAATAGCAAAAACTAACAAAGGAAAGCATCAAACTAAACTTTCAATCTCTCCTAATTTTGATCATCAGGAATTTATTGGCGACAAAGATATGACTTATTGTGGAGTTTTTGATGGCCATGGTCCCTATGGTCATAAGGTTGCCCGCCATATCAGGGATGTTTTACCCTCAAGGCTCTCTTATGCACTCAAGGCATTGCCGGTTAACCTGAAATGTTGTAACAATGGGGGCAAAAATAATCCTGGTGATGACAAGTGCTTGTCATCATGGGAGTCTACTGTTATAAAATCCTTTAAGGAAATGGATCAAGAACTTAGTTGTGATGCCAGTATTGATAGCTTCTGTAGTGGTTGTACGGCTGTAAATGTAGTTAAAAAGGTACGCATATATATATATCCAAATCCCAATTTATTTAGAAGTGAACAGGAAGGGGATTTGGAATCTTTTCTTGTTTTACTCATAATTAACTTGACCTCCAATATTTTCCAGGGGGACCACTTGATAATTGCAAACTTGGGTGATTCCCGTGCTGTTCTCTGTACTAGGGACCAGCAAAACAACCTCGCTCCCGTCCAGCTCACTGTTGATTTGAAACCAAATATCGCGAGTGGGTGTTTTCTTTTATCATCATCACCTGAGTTACATGATATTGCCGCCAAATTTAACTGGCTTTTCTTCTAACGGTTGGCCTATATGTTTTTCAGGTGAAGCCGAAAGAATAAAAAACTGTAAAGGCAGGGTTTTTGCATTGGAAGAAGAGCCAGAAGTATTTAGAATTTGGATGCCTGAAGAAGATTGTCCTGGTCTCGCCATGGCAAGGGCTTTTGGAGATTTTTGCCTAAAAGAATATGGTCTTACCTCAGTTCCTCAGATTTCTTACAGGAAGTTGACGAATGAGGATGAATTTGTGGTTCTAGCAACAGATGGGGTAAGACGGAAGCATACCTGCCTCATTAACTATTTTGTTTTTGATACTGATCAATATATACTTTACTAGCAAATTCTTTTGAGGTGTATGTGAGAAGAACATTTTGATAAACTGGCTACCAGCAAACTTTACACTATATATTTCTTTTTCATGACTTGAAACGCTATCAAATGTGTTTGTGTTCAGGTATGGGATGTTTTGTCAAACCAAGAGGTGATACAGATTGTTGCTTCTACAAGGAAAAGATCCATGGCTGCAAAGGTATTGGTAAGATATGCTGTGCGTGCATGGAGGAGCAAGTACCCAGGTTCCAAGATTGATGACTGTGCAGTTGTATGCTTGTTCCTGAAGAACCAATCTTTGCTAGTCAGGACCAACTCTGACGTGAGCCGGCTCACTGCAAATCACACGGAGCTAACAGTAGCCTCTGAAGTGAGCAGAGCCAGTCTAAATCACTCAGAGATTGCAGCGGTTCCAAGGAAGCCTATATTGGTGAAGAATGTGGAAAACCTTGAACTTCTAGATCCCAACAATACCCCGGACGATGTGGAGGAGACCAGTACTCCTCCTCCTCTAGGATTAACCAGAGTAACTAAATCTGTTAGGCTTCCGCCTGCGAATGATTTTACTCGGAAAAAAATAGAATATGAAGCTGTTAAAGCTTGACAATGAATAATCTTATGTCATGTCTTGAACAACATACACTTGCAACTTTCAGGTTTTTGCCAAAATTTCTGTCAACTTTGTGTGCGCTTTATACATCCACTTGCAAATATATAGATCCAATCCAAATGTCTATATCTATATATACAAAAGAAGAGCTCATTGTGCAACCCTTATTTGCAGATGATCACTAACTGCAAAAATAATTCTTTAAGTGGCTAATAGCAGTTAAATGATCGCGGATAGAATACCTTCAGGGTTGTGTGTATCCTCTCCATTTTGTGTCTTTTTTACTTGGATTATTTAGATCTGTACTTTTTCTTTTCTCCTTCAATATATGTAGTTTCTTTATCCTTTCTCAGGAAGGATTTTTTGAAAAATCATATATAGCAGGTCTTTTCTCCCCACGTTAAAGTCGATGCTTAATCTGTATCTGGTTGAGAAATTTAATAACAGGTTCACGAAGATTTTCACCAGCTAAACAACATGACATCATAAATCTTGACTAACTGTGTATTCTTTTTCTTTTTGGTACATTGGAATGCTATACTACTTAAATTTTCCAACCTTTCAACAACTTCAATCTCCCCCAACTGGAATCCAACACATTGATGAAATCCACCTAGTGTTGGCACTCAACTGTGTGTATTCTCTTTTAGGATGTTTCAGGCTTTCTGGGTGATTTTTAGAAAACTTTATCTTAATCAGGTCATGAAATTTTATGTAGCACCATTGCAGGAAAAATCATAATAAATGGAAGAAGCAATGTAGATAACAATTTATGCTTTTTAAACTGCCCATGCTCTTTCCAATTCATATTTTTTTTTGGGATGCAAAGGGTCCCTCAAGAAATATCTTGTAGTTCAATTTCAGCTCCGGTTTGTTTTCTAATCACTACTCCCGCTCCAGCAGTAGACTTGCCCACAAGGAAAGAACCATCCACATTTATTTTTAGCCAATGCCTTCTAGGTGGTACCCAATGCAAAGAGATTCTTTGTATTGGTGTAGGAACACCCTGGCAATGGTATTCCAGGAATGTTGCACATGAATTTGAGGACCAATCCACCACTTCCTCTGCTGTCTTTGAGTAGTTTCCATGAAGGACATCATTTCTATCTTTCCAAATCGCTTCCGTATCACTGTGAATAACAAGGCCACCTTATTTTTGGGTAGGGTAGCGAGAAAAGTGAACAGATCAGACAGCCTCCTGCACCTCAAAAAAATAAGCAAAAATATATAGAAGCAGCAGCAAAAGACAACTTTGGAGTTTGGGGGCACATGTCACATATATGAAGTGAAAATCCGGTTTCCATTACACTCCATAATTCCTCTAGAATCCAGATGAATGATACCATTTAAAGAGTTATCACATTCACAGGATCAGCTAACTGCGAATCAAATAGGTCCGGCGTGGACAATCAAATTTACTTGTATTTCAGTTCACAGAAAATAGATACAATTAACAAAAGATTCACGAAGGCAACGTTACCCCAGAGCAGTACAGCAATAAAGCATCAGAGATCCTTTGAATTGGCACCTTCTAATTGAAATCACATTCCACTTGGGCCGTAACCATGAATGCTGCTTAATTTCTTAAGCGGTCTTGTTTTCCAGTAAGCTTTGAGGAAAGCAAGACCACTGTAAGATATCCACCATACATGGGCTATGGCCCAAGTGGAAGGGGATTTCATTTTTCCCGAGTGGCGAACAGATGATACTTTGTGTATGGTTCTTGTGGCATGTTTGCTGTAGCCGAAACAAGGAGGAGGAAGACTACAAAAGATTTTCTCATTTCCAAGGAAATGATACTGACAAGGAATGGAGTTTCTTTTTTTTTTTTTTTTCTTTCTTCCCAGTGTAAGCGTATAGTATATGCATCTAGGGAGAGTCTGACTGATTTTATAGGCTACCGGCATGGCTTTGATGGGATGGATAGAATTTATGTTTATTGGGGTTTAGTTACTACATGTGAATTGGGTGTTATTTCTTCATGTTAGTTGCATTCGCAGATTTTTTTTTTCTTTTTTTTTTTTCGAAAGATATTCATGAGATTTTACCCGATAAGATTGGACAATATCGTTAGTTCGTTACATAGTCAGATTTGGCGGAGGAACAGTTAACCACCCCATGGCATTTGTTCCTTTACATGCTTCCTTAGCCAGAAAATCTGCTCCTTTGCAGATTTGGTGGATTTATCAACGGCTCAAAGGCATGTGTTCTTTATTTTCGTACAGCTATTTTGACGAAATTTTTTTTGATAAGTCGTCCAAATTTTAATAAAAATAGAGATAAGGATTACATCCTTACAAAGATACCCAAGGGCCTCGGCTACAATAAGAACACCAAAGGTAAGATATCAATTCTAACATTACAAAAAGAAATCCCTGGATGCCAACAAACATTGGCAGGAGTTGAAAATCTAGAAGGTGACAAAAGATATGCCCTGGTGGAAAAGAAAACATACAGAGAATAGGAATTTTCTTGGTTTGCCAATGCAAGTGTGTGCCATTGGCTTTTATAGATGGGCACCGATTTATACTTTTACGTAGTGAACTGGGAAGCTGTTCCACAAGTGGGTGTTGCAGCATGGCACAGGGTTGCTAGTTCCACTAAACCTGTTCCACAGCATCCTCTGTGTATTTCTGTGAAACCTGTCGTGTCAAACAAATATGGGTGTCAAAATTCTTAGACTAGTCCCAGGCTCTATCCGGAGGCTCTATTATTGCCATATCAGCGCCACATCAACGCACATCAGACAGAGCCTTCACTTACATTTAGAGCCTCTGATATTGTCCAATCATACAGGCTCTATTCGGAGGCTCTATTGAGGACCCATATGCATATTATATTATTAATCTTACAAATATAATTTTTATTATATACAAATTAAATAATATAATAATAGAGGAAGTAGATAGAGGCGGGCTCTCCCGGTCTCTATTTTTGGAGACGGTCTCTTCTATTCACAGAGCCTCTCCTTTTCCTCCAGTGGCGAGACAGACTCTAAATTGCTGATATGACAAATAGAGCCCTGTCATGAAGCCCACACTGGAGATGGTCTTAAGTTGCTTTCAATAGTTTCCAGTCTCATGCTTGCTTGAATCCTGATTAAAAAAGAATCATTTCCGACTTCCAACAGTTTCGGTCTCGGCCCGAACAGGACTAATCATGAACAACAGATGATGAAAGGTTTTCCGGTAGATGAAAATTTCTCCAATAGGACGGACATGGAAGCCCAGTACCAACCGAAATCAACATGCGGGCTTTTTTACACCAAAAGAACCATGCGGGCTTGGATACCAAATCACCCAATAGGTCAACATGTTCTCCAGTTGCGGGTTTGGAGACTATTCATCCAAAAACCATATGTGGGCTATTGGTTCATGGTCTTCTACGGGCTTGTGAGCTGATTCCTCAATATAGTAATGGACTTGTTCTCGAAACGCACGTCGATGGGGTGAAAAATTGTCAGTCGCTTTGAGGAGGAGACTGGTCGTAGGATTCTCCGAAGTGACAAAACAAACAATAGTCCCAAGAAGCGCGAGTGTAGTTTTGGTCGTCGATCACATCCTATACAAACGAATATCCATCCACTGTATAGGGTCATCTACTCTCTATTTCTGGAACCATCCTTGTTTTCCCGTCTCCTCCCTTTCCAATTTGGTGTTAAAAATTTAAGGATGGTCCTCTCTAGTGATCCATATACAAAAAAGCTAGCACACATCACAATGGATATGTATATAATTTATTATAATTTATTTGTTTCCTTTTGCAAATCTCTACTACTTACACAGGACATGCCAACAGGACCCCTGTTATGGGCTGCCCAATTCATCCCAGCAAGTGATGAAGGATTGATTGCGCCTTCATTTTGTATTTTTTTTTTTTTGTATAAACAAAATACATGACATTTTTTTAAAAGAAAAATGTATACATATGCATGTCAACACAAGCCACATGTTAAAAGAGTCAAGATCCTCCACCCTCGGGTGTAAGGTGAACTAATAATGGATCAGAAAACTCCGACCATGCCATTGCCATTTTTCTCTCCTCTCGTTATTTCTTAACAACAAAAGGAACACCCTACCAAATTTCTTTTCTTTTTCTTTTTCTTTTTCTTTTTCTTTTCTTTTCTTTTCTGTTTGGGGGTTGAATTCTTAAAATATTCTCTTCATAACTTTTGTTGTTTATGTTTTTCTTCTTGCTCTGGATCGATCTGTGACATAAACAGAAGATGCAGGTTCCTTTAAATGCTTCAACATTAACGGATGAAGTACTCGTATGCGAGGCATATACCCCATTGGTTAATTCAATGGAATTCAGACGCGGACAAGATATCACCAAATTCACTTTCCTACCTGTGATGCTGCAGATTGCGCTTCTAAATATTTTCAGGCTAACGTTTCAGCTAATTCTCAAGCCTTTAGGACAGCCGAGTTTCGTTCCTGAGATTCTGGTAATCCAATTTGCATTATTATTGCAACCTTTTCACACATGTCCGAAAGAAAATATTTCTTTTTTTTTATTGACTTCCAAATTCATAACTCCTCCATTGTTTTGTTTTGGTTTCTTGATATATATATATATATATCCAGGGTGGTATTGTAGTATGCAGTCCGTTGCTAGGGAAAGAATTCCACGAGAAAATATTGTTTGGTGGAAGAACTATACTGGTGACTAGTGTACTTGAAGAATGTGGTATCATGTTCCTTCTTTTCCTGCTTAGCGTCAGGCTGGATATGAGCATCGTCAAGAAATGTGGAGGGCTAGCCGTTGTAATAGGCATTACAACTTTTGTGGTTCCAGAAGCCCTGACCCTCTTGATCTCTTTATTTGTTAGGGAAATCATCCCATTGGACAACGACCTTCACCTGAGCCTCCCAGTAGTTTCTGGACATATATCTTCAACTTCTTTTCATGTGATTTCTGCCCTGCTTGCAGATCTCAAGCTACTAAATTCGGAACTAGGCCGCCTAGCTCTCTCTTCTTCAATGATCAGTGGCTTGTTCTGCTGGGGCATTTTTGTAATCTGCAACAATCTTAGAGAGGTATCAAGAATGGAAACAACTCTGCGGGATATTCTGCTTACGCAGGTATGGAAGATAGTGATAATCTTGTTCGTCGTTTTCACCCTCCGTCCTGTGATGTTTTGGATGGTAAAACAAACCCCGGATGGCAAACCTTTGAAGGAGTCGCACGTTTACTGGATCATTGTTATGGTCCTTGTCTGTGGTTTGGTAGGGGAGTTTACTGGACAACATTTGTATTTCGGACCTGTGGTCTTGGGATTGGCAGCTCCTCCCGGTCCGGAACTTGCTTCCACCTTGATTGAAAAGATTGATTGCTTTCTTGAGGCAGTGCTCATACCATGCTATCTCATAAACACAGGCAGGGTCTTTAACCTGCACGCTATGAAAATTGACCATTTTGTGGCAGTGGAGCTGCTCTTCTTTGCAGCTGTCCTGAGCAAACTGACTTCCATTATTGTCGTTTCACTCTACTACAGGGTGCCCTTTATGGATTCTCTCACATTAGGGCTCATCTACAATGTGAAAGGATTCATGGATATCCAATCATTCCTCCATGCACTTCAAAGCAAGGTAATTTGTGACTCAAAACTTCGAACCAACCCAGTTCTAATTTTCTTTGCTTCTCAGGATCATAACCAGGATCTTAAAACTTGTAAAAATTTCTGTAGGTTATCTCAACCGAGGTGTTTTCTATCCTGGTTTTAACTTCAACTGTGCACTCAGCTATTTTTACGCCCTTGGTGAGATGCATATATAGTCCTTCAAGGAGGTATGTAGCATACAGAAGACACACAATACAGCACAGTGAACCATTCAGTGAGCTTCGAATCCTTGCTTGTATCCATAAACAGGATGACGTCCATTCCATTATCAACATCCTTAATGCCACTAACCCTTCAAGAGAAAGTCCTATTGCTGTCTATGTTTTGAATCTAAAGGAATCTGTGGCTGGCACATTGCCTTTTTTTATCACCCACAAGTTGAGAAGAACTTCAGCTACCAAAACTAAGGAGACAGACCGCATTATCAACGCCTTCTTCCAATTTGAACAGCAAAACTATTCTCTCCTATCCGTGCAATGCTTCACATCCATTGGGGTTTATCAAACCATGCACGACGATATCTGTACAATGGCATTAGAGAAGATGACCTCCCTGGTTCTTATCCCTTTCCATATCTTGGATAGCTCTTCTGTGAGAATGGTGAATAAGAAAGTCCTTGAATACGCCTCTTGCTCTGTTGGTATCCTTATTGCCCGAGGCAAATTGTCAAGATACATAGTTCCATACCAGCTCAAGATGAATGTGTGCGTGGTCTTCATAGGGGGTCCTGATGATCGCGAGGCACTAGCATATGGTGCACGCATGTCAGCGCTTCCTGGTATCAAACTTACGGTCCTCAGGTTAACCCCTCAAGAACAGGGTAGCTATGACTTCGTAGAAACAAGACGCGATTTGACAATGCTCAACAGTTTCAAGTATGATAACCTGGAAAGTAATATTGAGTACTGGGATGAATCAATATCATGTGGCGAAGGAACAGCAAAGCTTCTTGGATCCATGTGCAATAATTTTGATCTCATTATGGTGGGTAGAAGGCATGATCCTCATTCTCCAATATTGATGGGACTATCAGAATGGAGTGAGATCCAGGAGTTGGGTGTGGTTGGCGATTTGTTGGCAGCTCCTGATATGAACTACGAGTCCTCTGTGTTGGTAATACAACAGCAAGCCTCGGTGGTGGAAGAGATGATACATTAGCTAAAAGAAAAGTGTATTCCAAGTCCTGCTTGCCCTGAGATATCCGATTTCAACAGGTGATCCTAACCGCAGTAGAAACTGGAAATTTTTTCTCTTTTCGCCAAAGGATAGGATTGGCATTACTGCACAACACCATGCTGGCTGTTGAAGTCCTGTAGATAAGATGAACATGCAGCTCCCTCTTTGGCTAGAGCAATCAAAGCAGACTCGACTATGCATGCAGTGAACCCTTTTCTACTGTACCTGCAGCCAAGAAGGTCAGCGCCTACAACTTTCGGGTAACGGGAAAGTGATTCTAGTTTTTAGAGTCTAGACCCTAATGTAGCGCAAGCAGCACTCGTTGTATTGTATATATGTTTTGTGCCAGGGGCCAGCATTTTCTGGATTTGCAGGTTCTCCCAGGTGAAACCTGCAAGCCTGAACTGTACAGTTGTAAATATGTTTTGCCTTGGTCTTGGCTCGGGACACTAGTTGTAAATGTAACTGTCACTTGCTTTTACTCTCCTCGCTCAAGAAATTTTGATACAGGGAGATCCCCGGAACACAAATATAGACGACGAATTGAAAGACTAATTCATTGTTTCAACGTGATCGATCTGCAAAATTATTGTCTCTTGCATCCGAGTAGGCAACAAAAGAGAATGGCATTGACAGGCATAACTAGCAACAAAATCACCTTTGTTTGCGGTACAGGATATTAGTAGGCTAGAATTAGCAACTGTCCTTCATACTCATTGATTTATACAGAAACTATACAAAAAAGCTTCCAGATATGTTCCTTCCAGCAAGAAATCCTAAAAGACCCAAGGTACCACTGTCCAGTGTCCATTAGTCCTCATGGTCCCAGACATCGGCCACGCTCCTGAATGGTCCTTCGCTCTTGTTAACCAAGAGATCTTCACCATCCAGCACTCGTTTCTACAGGCACAACAGCAAGATGTAAGAAATCCAATTCCCTGGAAGAGTTGGGAATCAAACATAGTATAGCGCATAATATACCTGATCTGGTATGCTGGAAAGAGCCTGGAAGTCTTGCTCTGGGATTTCCCAACCAAAGACCTGCATGTTCTCTTTGATTCTTTCAGAATGAACCGACTTGGGGATGACGCTTGTGCCTCTCTGGAGAGCCCACTTCACTAGCACCTGAGCTGGGCTCTTGTTCATCTTCCCGGCTACTGTCTCCACCGTCTTATCGTGAATGAGATCGCGGCCACCTTCTGATGAACCCAATGGAGCATATGCCTGTGACATTTAAGAAACCAAAATTTTAAAAAATAGACCATCCAATTCAACAATGTCTGCGGAAAGTTGAACTTATAATCCTACAGTGACATGGATGGCATTCTTCTTGCAAGCTTCAAGCATTTTGTCATTTCTCCATCCAGGATGCATTTCCATCTGAGATCAAAAGAACAGAATTAATGATATCACATGCTGTTTTTTTTTTCTTTTTCCTTTTTTCGAGCCTTCTAATTAATTTCACCCTTTCATCTGGATCAAACAAAATGTTGCCTGACCTGGCACACAGAAGGCATCGTCTCTGCAAAGCTCAATAACTTGTCGAGCTTTTTAAGGGTAAAATTGCAGACGCCAATATCTCTCACAAGATTTTCTTTTACAAGCTTCTCCATTTCTCTCCAGACTCCTTCCATGTCAAATCCCAACACATCCCCAGCCTTGGGAGGACGGCTGGCTCCTTCCTTCAGATGGAATGGCCAATGAATCTGCAAGAAACGCATTCATATATATCTCTTCACGTCACATCCTCTTGACTTGGAATAAGTGAATAACATATATGGCCAAGTACCCGGGTTCTTTAATTACCAGATAAAGATCGAGGTAGTCAAGTTGCAGCTCCTGAAGGGTATCGTTCAGTGCAGGTCGAACTTTCTCTGGAGACAAGCTAGAACACCTGGAAGCACCATTAAGTGGTATTAGATGAAAACCTCGGTTTATGCAATTGTAAGATTTCAATTTAAGACAACATTTACACAAGATATAATTATAAGAACAATAAAGATTAATTTTACCATAGCTTGGACGTGACAAAGAGATCCTGCCTGTCGATTCCACTCTGCATGGCTGCCTTGAGTGCGTGCCCAACCTGAGAATAAAAACATCGCGACCTTATAAAAATTGGAACGATACTAACTAGTCAGTGTTTCTACTAAATTGATGGATAGAGTGAGATATAAATACATCTTCTTGAACACCATACTCCTTGGCTGTGTCTATGTGCCTGTAACCAGCCTGTTGACAAGGTCAAACGTCAGAGTTACAAACAAATTGAAATAATTTGTTAGAATCCTTCGACCAAGCAAGACATTCATTTAGAACGGAAGAAAAGAGGACAGTTATCAGCACCCAAGTACATTATATATTTTCACTGGCTTTGCAACTTATCAACTCTTCTGCCTCTGATATAAATTCCATGTCTTTACTGGTGTGACAATTAATAGTGATGAAGCAAACAATAGTAGGACTACTAGCTTGACGTCCAAAGAGACTATGCAACTGCCTTCTGGTAGAAGTGTATAACTTGATATTATTCTTCTGAGCTCTAGAGAAATAGCCCACCACAACAAATGGCAAGATATAACGACAATGATCATTTTGAATCCCTGTTTGTTATCACTATAATTTCTAGTCTTCTTTTAACTTGTCACTTGGGAGAAAATAATAAAGTAATTCATGGTTTATGATAAAACAGAACTAGCTACTGTATTAAGTTTTTATAAATAACTGTAAATGAAAAAAAAAATGACTCTTCAATTACAAGTAAAACAACTTTCTATCTGTTTCTCGTTACTAATTATTACAAGCCATGCCATGAAAGAACCCAAAAAGGATGAGCAGATACCTCAGTAATGGCAGTGAACACCGAGTCCGGGGCTTGTGAACCGGACCGCCAGGTGCCCAAGCCAACAGCAGGGATTGTGTGGCCACTCAATAGCATAAACGACTCCGTTTTCTGGTCATGCTGCAAAGTTGCCTGGGCCATTTTCTGCTCCCTTTTTGCAGTTTACTTTGCTTGCTCCCCGTTCGTGCTTTTCCTGAGAGCGAGCATAATCAACAATTGTCCTATTTATATTATGGATTCTTTTCTAATAGTTCAAAAAAATCATAAATAAATAGAAGGAAGTTGCTTACTAAGACACATACCGTCTTTGTGTATTGACACGTTTCGACGGAGGAGGTAACAATGTGGTCAGATCATCGACACGTTTCCCTTTCCGCAAAGGGAACTCGCCGTGTGGCCTGTTTAAATTTGCATTTTCAATGTCATATCTAAATCGAAAGACAGTGCAAGATTTTGTAGGACAGCATTTTAACCATTTAGTTTAGCGGGATCTTTTGGACTTTGAACTATTTCGTGATTATATGTTTTGTTATTTGAATCAATTATTAAGCAACTTTGAGCTTTATTAAGCTCACAGTAGCAAAAAAAAAAAAAATGATTCAAATAACTAAATTTTATGCTTAGCTTAATCTTTGAGATTCATTTTGTTTTCCCTCCTAATTTCCGGCACGATCTACAGGCCTACTAATCCAGGCACTATTGAACCTATTATGGAGGCCACCCCCCAATGTTTTATTTTTCATACAAGATAGGATTTGGAACTTTAAATTAGAGAGGAAAGGGTATAAGAGAAAACACAAACGAAAAAACGGGCTCTAATACCAGCACCCAATGTGCCAAAATCATTCTCGGTGTATTAGAAGACGTAATCTCATGATAAAAGAAATTTATTGAGAAGTCCAATTAAGGCCCCAAGCCGAAAAGCCTTAGGTTATTTGCAGTCTACAATCTTGGATATTTCTTCAGTGAGATTTTTTTCTTCAAAGGCTCCTAGTACATTTAGGGTAAGATCACAACTCTCACCTGAAATCTCTTATAAGTGGGACTCAACTCACGTACGATATGAGTACCTGATATCTGATTACTCTCTTTTAATGTATGAATCCGAATTAGGTGGATACGCTATTGACTTGAGCGGGTCATAAACCTTGAGTTTCTCGGCTCAATTTGGTTTATTTTATAGCTTATTCTGAGACTCGATTGAGTGACAAGTAGAGAGATAAATTCTACCATCATCCGAACCAATGGTAACTTCTCTCCTTATATAAGAACACACCAAGACTAAGCGGACCAAGAAGTTAATCTTACTTGAACCAGGAAGAGAAGAAAAGAATAAGAAAACCTAAACCATTAGAAAGAAAAAGAAGAGTTAACAAGTTAAGAAAATAATCCTTATAACATTAAGTAAAGGTTGAACATGCTATTCCTTTGTTTCTCAATACAAGTGATTTTAGGTTTGTTGAGTGCTTCAACAAATATTTAATTGACCTATTTTATATTTATTCTTACATAATTAACCAGATAATTACATTAATTATTAGTTTCAATAAGGTTAAATTAATCATATTAACAATAATGCTCAAATGAAATTAGAAGTACTTGATGCATTCTTAAAAATGTGTGTGAACTCTAAGAGAGTAGTAGAAGTTTCTTTTCGGCTAAAATGGGAAGTTGCATGATCTCGTAGGCCGAGCCATCACTCACCACTGACCACCCCACTTATGTGCCAAGGAAAATTATATGCATCCCCCAATAAAAATATCACGGAAAGAAGTCTGCAAGCTGATGCCTTCACGCATCAGGTCAATTTTCAAGAGGTAAAAATGACGCCATCAGCGCATCAACACATCCGTCTCTGCCTCTCCACCTCCCTAAATTCTACCCATTCACCACCCGTGACAGTCCTGCGCTCCTTCCACTCTAGGCAAAGTTGCATATCTCATTTTGTGATCACAAGATCGCCCATTACACCCCCTCCATAAGATCTCATAATAGGGCCACCCAAATGCAGGAATTTACTCGACACCCAGTTTTACCCACATGAACCAAAAATGGCAAACATGGAGAATCGCAACCAGATTGCCACCATTATTAGTCCATTATCAATTCATTCAAGACCCTACGCAATGCAACTGCAGCTTATCTTTTCTCTTCCACACTGGGATTCGTACAAGATAGTGTTCCTTTTAGCAACATCACCCTTTAGAGCAAGGCTTTAAAGAGATGCCTGATCAAGCAAACTACTTGGTTTCCCTATAAAGTTCTTCTCAATGGCAGCAAGCAGAAATTAAGTTCCCTTCATTCTATATTATAAGCTATTAATATAACACTCCCACCATTTTTTTTTATACATGACATTAGTGGACTATCAAGTAGACTACTAAACAGTTCACAACACATTAATTTAAACTACCCAAAATTAACAAAAAAGGACAACCAAAAAGAGATCAGAATACGCCATAGATTGTAATGTCTTGAACCTAGACAACAGCTGATTTGCGAACAACATAGCGATAAGCAGCCACCTTTCTTCTCCGGGAGGCAGTGTTGTCCACGGATAGCACCATTTTACCAGCTTCTCTTGATGTAAAGGAACTGTGAACTGCCTCCTCTGATGGTGCAATCTTCCTCGCCTTCTCTACGGCTATAGTGTAGCTCCCTTCTGCATTAGGCACAAACTCTGCACTGTACTCCAAATCCCAGCCCCCCACCACTATGTCCCATGTTATAGTTGCACCAGCCTATTTAGTACCCAACACAAACAAAAGAACAACACACAAAGTTAGCACAACCAATCCATTAATTACAGAGTCACAGCTTTAACTAATTAAGAATTTGAAAACAGTGTTATTGATTTGAGACAATGATTTTTTAAACTTTTAAGACACAAAGGCTGGTTGGATGAGTAATAGTTAAGAACAGGGAGTACTAAAGTGAACCTCAATCCCTTCGATCTGGATGTTAACTTTCTCTCCTCCTTTGACGGTAAACTCAGAAGCCGGTTTAGGAGGCATATTTGGCGAATCGCTGGGTCGACTCAGTCCACCATACTGAACCGGGACATCCTCTGGCCTTATAAATCTGGTAATAAAAACAAGATCTATTTGGGTAACAAACTCAAGATAGTAGAATCACTAACGACCAAAAAGAAGATTCAGTCCTACAGAGCTCAAAAATGTACAAATGGGACCACAGCAATTGAAGCAAAAATTCTATACAGTGAAGTAATCAAGAATTAGAAGCTCAAATCCCTGTATACTGGGAATGGAAAACGCATTTCAAGAAAGAGCAAAACCAAAGGATTGTAGAGAAACCTTAAAGGCCAAAAAAACCAGTCTTTTGAAGGACAAAAAAATGTCAGCAAACTGGAAAAAGGGGACTTACTTGTAGAGCGTCTCTGCTACATTTCCTTCTTTAGATATCACGAACTTGCTCTTGGTTCGCTGAGTCAAGAATGGACTGAACATAGAGTACAAGAAGCTGAAGTACCAAGGCACATTGACAAAAATCTGTACCCAAAGCACAAACACAACAAATTTATTTCAAAAAAATTCATCACTATCAGAACAAGAAAAACAAAAGAAAACAAATGGAAAATCATCCTTAATTAATTACCTTGCGGGCCACCATTTCGGGGTAATTATCTTGGAACAAAGACAAGATCTGGTTAGAAGCAACCCTGAGTTCTCTCTTGGGCATGTCTTTAAGATCGGTGACTTGTATAATAGAGTTAACCCCACCGGGCTTAAAATGCAGCTGCTTAATCCCTCTCTCCAGAACCTGAACCCTCCACCTCAAGAACTTCTTCAACTTCTCTTCGTCCCCAAAGATCCTCTCGTACATTTCCTTGTCGCGGAAAACACCATAGGCATTGTAACAAACCGGGTGCCCTTCCCTGTCGTAGCCGTGCATGTAAGCCACCACTCCTTCCAGCTCCTTGAACCCGAGTTCCTCCTCAACGACGCCGTCTGCCCCAAACTCTTTCCTCCAGGCCAGGCACTTGTCCAGCATGTTAAGCGCGTCGGGGACCCTGAAGTCTCTGGCCCGGAGGAACTTGAGGAGGATGACGTCGGCCTTCTCGTCCCCGGAGAGGAGGGGAATGCCCCACATGGAGCAGTGTGCGGCGCCGGCGGAGTTGGAGTCATAATAGGAGGAGAGCTTGTGCTTGAGGTCCTGGAGGGCTTTCTTCTCGGAGGACTTGAGGTGGGAGAGGAAGTAGGTGTCTTCCTTGAAGGAAGGAGTGCGGAGGGTGGCGGCTTCCATGAGTGTGGTCACGAAGCTTTTCTTGTTGTTGTTGTTGTTGAAGGGTTTCAGCGAAGGTGAAGGGGAGGTTTCCGGGAGAGGGGTTTGGTGGAGAGAGAGCGGCGAGGTGGCTTCCATGACTAGAGAAAGAAAGAGAGAGTGTGTCTGTCTCTGTGTCTGTGTGTGAAGAGAGAATGAGAAATGTTGGTAATATAATTTGATGTGTGTGTGTGTGTGTGTTTGGTTTGTATTTAGAGGTTTGAGGAAGGGCAAAGGGAAGAGGTAAGCTGGTTTTGGAGTCTTTTGATTCCCTGCAATGCAGGGTTTTGTCAAGAACTCCCCTGCTGCTATGACAGAGACAGGGAGAGAGGTCTAGACTCTCTGGACTCCACAGAGACTTCACAGAGGAGCTAGCCGCGATATTGGTTTTCTTTTTCTTTGTTTTTGAATGGGTTTTTTCTTTTCAAGGCGATGGGTTAAAAAAAAGAGAGGAAGCAGGCTAGTATACGGTGTCAAATAGTTGGATTTGAATTTGGTGGGAAGTGATCACACGCGCTGATCCTTTTTCCTTGTCTAGCTATTCATCATTGCTTTTCCTCGATCAAATTTTGGTCTGGTCATTGAGCTAAGCCAGCTCCAACCAAGTCAGGCAGACCACTGAAGCGTAAAATTTTCTCGATCATTTGTAAGAGTTGAATTCCAGAACAAATCACAAAAGTTACTGAAGATAAAATCGTCAACCCTATAAGTTTATTTTGTTTACTAAAAGATTTGAATTTTATACCTTAATTAAGGAGACGACCAATGTGGATTCCTTTCAAGTTTTTGAATTGAACGAACCAACCTCGTGTTGGTACACGCACTGGTTTTTAAAACACTTTATTGTCTGATCAGCCAAAATTGAGGTGAGCCGAAGAGCCGAGGTTTACAGGGCGGAAGCTGTACGGATGGGATGGGATGGGTGGAGGCAAGCACGAGGGCATGTAAGAGATGGTGATAATAAGTAATTGAAGGATTACAAGAAAACAGTAGTAATAAACACTAGTAGTAATAAGAGAAGGAAGAGGCAGGGCAGCGGCCTACTAGCTCTACCAAAGCCTAGTTAAAAGCTAAAATGGACAAAGGGTTTGTTGGGGTTTCCCTGGAAGGTAGGGTCCACGTTTTACACTCCCTCAGTCTAAAATTTTCTTACTTACAACTTTGTGGGGGCCCAGTGTCTCTTCACTTTTCTCTCTCACACACGCCAACCCAGCTCGAATTTCGGGCGCCAACAGTAGTACTACTTGGCTACTCCCTACTGGCTTCAGTCCTCACTTTAAAAAGCAGACTCATCACTTCTACTAGTATATACACATCTATCCCCCAAAGCGACCAAGATAGTCCAAAAAGAAACCACAAGAGAGAGAGAAGGGAAGAAGACAGGTGGGTTTTAAAATGGGCTTTTTGAGCTAATTACGCTGTCACCGGCGTACAACCGAAGCTAATCATGATTAAGCTGTGTTTTTTTCATATTTAATTATGATTAAATCTGTTATTAATAATGTTGGGAGGGGGAGCATGTTATGGGCATTGCCTTTTTCCGGTCAGGTGGTCCTGTGAGGTTACTGCTTGCTGGTAATATGGTGGTGGTTCGGGTGGTAGTGGTACATACCATATGCATATTACTTTTTTGTTTCGTTCTACTTTCCCTTTTCTTGTTCATTTTTTTTTTCCTCTGCTACTCTTCGCTTTGCTTTACTGGACAATTTTGCTTTTTAGGATGTGAACACTGAACAAATGCGTCGTGAAAAAGATGGATCTCTGAATAAAAGGTGACGACATTTGTAAGCTATTATTCTCTACAATACATCATGCCGTGGATATATATATGTATATGGAGAGGACGGTAACTTGTGATGTAATGTTGTGGCGTACAATAAAACTATATATTATTTGTAAGCTTGTGGGGTTAGATTAGAAATTTCAAGTTCAAGTCTTGAGAAAATAACATTGTTCAACCCCATGAAAGGTTTAATCAAACATCATTATTTTTCTACACTATACTTTAGGTTATGCTAATTGTTCTTTTTTATTTTGTGAATAAACTTTGAATGATAGTTTATTTAGAAAGTGAAGAAGAAGCCGTTTGATACAGAAACATCTCACAAAATTATTGAGCTATAGCTAGGCCCCGACTCCACAGTGATTTGTGAGAGACTTCCTAACTACTCAAATATTACTCATCATTTAATACCGTTTGCATGGATATCATAGAATTTTCCATGATTTTCCATGAGTTTATAAACTGTGGTCAAAAAGAGAAAAACATGGGCTAGTAGTTTCAAACTTTGTCAAGTATATGAGAGCTGTGAGCTCTTTTTTTACCGTCTGATATGACATTGTAATCTAACACATATTTCTGCAAGGCAGTGTGAACTGGATTCAGTGGATTGTATATAATGCTGGGAACACAAAAGAAGACATGAGTAGGCAGCGGTTTGTTTTTTTTTTCTTTTTCTTGAGTCTCTCGACTGGGCTTCTAATTTAATTTGCCTACTATATTTGGTCTTGCTGTTATCACAAAAGTATCACGGAGACAAAAGAACAGCAAGAATTGTCGTTTTCAAGCCAATTTCCCAAACCCCAGGCTTCGAACAGATCTGAAAATGATTGGCCTGGCCTATGTCCCGTCAATTTTTTTCTTGGACATGAATCAGCATTATTGCAGAAGTGCACATTATTCGGTTCAACTTCCTTTTACAAGAATATAGAATAGGGTTTGTGAAATCTGGTATACTCAACAGTAGTACCATCCGATGCTTTTATAATCAACTGATACATAGATAGACATTAGCTGCAGATAGAGATAAGCGCAGCTGATGAGCTGTACATAGCTATCCTAATCTCTTTGGCACTCTATCTACAAAACCATCTCAATCTCTAACTAGAGACATGATAAACATCAACTACCTGAGTTACAATATCACCAACCTGATATGTACAAGTATACTCTAACACCCCCCCGCAAACTCAACCGGGCCTAGAACACAGGTTGAGTTTGGGACACAACTCCTGGAATCGAGCAAGTGACAACGGTTTAGTAAGCACATCCGCAAGCTGACCAGCGCTTGACACAAAACGAACATCAATCTGCTTGCGTTGAACTTGCTCCCGCACAAAATGATAATCAAGAGCAACGTGTTTGGTGCGCGTGTTCTGAACCGGGTTGTGACTTAAGAATGTGGCTCCCAAATTATCGCACCAAAGCACCGGAGTGGGGAAAGACACAGCAAGCTCAGCGAGTAAACCTTTGATCCATAGCAATTCTGCTGCTCCATCCGCGAGAGCCTTGTACTCCGCCTCTGTGGAAGAACGAGCAACCGTTCGTTGCTTCCGGGATGACCATGAGATTAAATTGCCGCCAAGAAACACTAAGTAGCCGCCAGTAGACCGGCGATCATCCTGGTCGCCTCCCCAATCTGCATCAGTGAAGACATTGAGTGTCATTCTAGTGGATCGACGAAGACAAAGACCATGGCGACAAGTAGCCTTCAGATAGCGCAATATCCTCTTGACAGCAGTGTAATGTTCCGTAGTGGGTTGATGCATAAATTTACTGACCATGCCCACAGCATAGCTGATATCAGGCCGAGTGACAGCCAAGTATTGCAAAGAGCCCACCACCTGCCGATACTGACTGGGATCATGTAGTAGCGTCCCACTGGTCTTAGTGAGCTTAACCGAAGGTGCTGCTGGTGTACGTAGGGGCTTACAGTCAAGCATCCCGGTGCGTTTCAATAAGTCTTGAATATATTTGTGTTGAGTGAGATGAAAACCCTCTGGTGTGGCAGAGACCTCCACACCCAGAAAGTAATTGATTGCTCCAAGATCCCGTAATGAAAATTCTGCACCAAGTCTGCTAATAAACTGTGTGACAAAGTGTGAGTCATTCCCAGTAACCAGAATATCATCGACATAAATAAGCAAATAAATGACTCGGCCACCAATGGCATAAACCAAGAGAGAGGGATCAGAACGAGAAACAATAAACCCTTGCTGTAAGAGAAAAGTACTCAGCCTTGCATACCAGGCCCGAGGTGCCTGTTTGAGGCCATAAAGGGACTTATGCAGCTGACAAACCGCTGAAGGATTGTCACGGTCAACATATCCCTGGGGCTGTGTCATATAGACATGCTCGGTGATCTCCCCATTCAAGAACGCATTCCGTACATCCAATTGACGCACCACCCAGTTGCGAGACAGAGCCAAGGTGAGAACAACCCGAATTGTTGTGGGTTTCACAACCGGGCTAAAAGTTTCTGCATAGTCAATCCCTTCGCGTTGGTGGAAACCCTTGGCCACCAGCCGAGCTTTGTAACGCTCTATAGTGCCATCAGATAGTCGCTTGATGCGATAAACCCATTTTGAACCTACCAAGTTCATTCCCGGACGATAAGGTACCAGAGACCATGTGCGATTCTGAACCAGGGCTGTAATCTCTTCATCCATAGCTTGTTGCCATGCCTTGTGTTTGCTGGCCTCCGTAAAGGAGGTTGGTTCAAGCATTGGTGGGGCTGAAGACTGGACAAGATAATTAGAGGGTGAAAATCGAAGTGGGGGATTGCGAACCCTAACCGGCCGAATTGGTGTTTGAGTTGGACTATCGTCGGGGTTGTGGGTGGAATCTAATGTGGGAAGGCGAGTGGAAGAAACAGGTGATGGAAGAGAACGAAGAGCAGAGGTAGCAGGGCTGGGAGTAGGTGCCGTGGTGGCATAAGTAGAGTGATTTGGGGTCAGAGAAGGTGGTGTTTGTGTTTGAGTTGGAGTAGATGTCGAAGAAGTAGGATGAGTGGGAAAGAAAACATGTAACGGAACAGAAACCCAAGAGTCCTCTCTTGATGGTTCAACAACTGCCGTTTGTGAGACAAAGTGTTTAAATGGAAAAATATGTTCAAGAAAGGTCACATGCCGTGCAATGTAAATCCTTTTGGTTACAAAATCCATGCATCGATAACCCGAATGAAGGGCACTATAGCCAAGAAAAACACAGGCCGACGACCTATAATCGGTCTTATGCTTGTTGTATGGACGTAAAAATGGGTAGCACAAACTACCAAAAACCTTGAGAAAGTTATATTCTGGAAGGCTTTGAAAAAGACTTTCGTATGGAGACTGATAATGTAAAATCTTTGTAGGTAATCTATTAATTAAATAAACTGCAGTTTCAAAAGCAAAGTGCCAGTAAACTAGAGGCAGGTTTGCTGCCGCTAGCAAAGTTAGTCCAGTCTCAACAATATGCCGATGACGACGCTCGACACTGCCGTTCTGTTCATGCGTATGCGGACACATGATGCGATGTTGAATACCAAGTTGTTGAAAATATGAATGTAACTTGCGATATTCGCCTCCCCAATCGGATTGAACAGCACGAATTCGAGTATTAAATTGACGTTCTACGTGCTTTTGAAATAATTGAAAAACTTGATAAACATCAGACTTTGATTTGAGAGGATAAAACCAAATGAACTTACTAAAATCATCGAGAAAAATTACATAATACCGATGGGAGTTAATACTCGAGACTGGAGCCGGGCCCCATACATCTGTAAATACCAACTCTAATGGAGATTTAGACCTACTATCACGTAACGGGAGATGTTGACGTGAGGACTTCCCTAAAGGACATGCAAGACAAGAAGAGGAAACATGCTCTTTATTGGACGAAACCGGCAAATTAAAAGAAGAAAGAATGCGTTGTTGAACCGCCAAGTGAGGGTGCCCGAGACGCTGATGCCACACATGCGGAGATGCACGAATTGAAAAAGCAACTGGATTGGAAAAGGAAGCCTGGGGAACAATGGAGACCGCAGACGGGAAGGTGTACAACCCATTCCTACTCGGTCCGGTAAGAAGAGTTGTCTTGGTGATTTGGTCCTTGACACAGAAAAAGTGTGGGTGAAACTCAAAGAACACATTATTGTCTTTAGCAAATTGTTGAACAGATAATAATGACTTCGTAACACCAGGAACATGTAACACATTTTGAATTAAAAGAGGTTTAGAAGAGGTAAGAAAAGAGCTTGAACCAATACCAGAGATGGGAAGATGGTTCCCATTAGCAACCTGCAAAGATTCATGGCCACAATAATCGTCATAATGAGAGAGAAGACCCTGATCAGGCGTCACATGATGACTGGCGCCGGTATCCGGAAACCAGTTAGCAGGAGAATAGGAGTTGGCAGACACGGTTTGAACAGAGGGAGCCATGCCTTGATATTTCGGCAGCTGATAGCAAGTATGCACCGTGTGACCAAGTTTGTTACAGAACTGACATCGAACACCTCCTGGTGCACGATCAGAGAACCCTCCAGTATTCCAAGACGGGCGAGAATCAGCAGGAGCTCGATATTGCCAGCGACCACCACGGCCGCGGCCCCGGTAACCACCCCGTCCACGAAATCCACGACCACCACCATCACGATTAGAAGAAGAGGCAGCACGCTGCACATTCTGTGCAGAAGGAGCTGGTGCGGTTTGCCCATCAACCTTTAGATCAGGAACAACAACATGGGTCTTTTCAACAGAATCAAGGTGAAGGGATTTCAATGGATCACCCATCATAAACTCATGGTTCATGAGCAAACTCTGCATCTCAGAGAAAGGAATGGGCTCGGATCGAGCCGTGAGAGTAGTGGCAAAGGCCTTCAAACCGGGTTTTAAACCTCGAACAATATGTATGTTGAAATCCAAAATTGATAGGGGCTTACCAGAGGCAGTGAGCTCGTCTGACAACCGTTTCCCACGATTCATAAACCGCATTACTGTCTCCTCCGGTTGCTGCTCTAACTGCTGAAGTGCCATATGAATAGCCATGATTCTAGTATTGTTGGCTGAGGCCAACGAGGACTCCAAAGCCTCCCATGCTTCTTTGGAAGTCTGCTTATTGATCACGATTGGAAAAACATCAAGAGATAGAGAGGAATTAATAGCACTGAGAATGGACTTATCTTGTTGCCGCCATCGTTGAAAAGCTGGGTTCTCTTGACGAGAACCATCCCCAGCAACGAGAACAGAAGAAGGACATGGAAAGGTCCCGTCCACGTAGCCAAGAACACCCTGCCCCTCTAGGAAGGGCTCAATTTGAGCACGCCAAAATACGTAATTCGTCTCTGTTAATTTGACTGAGACATAGTGATGAGCATGCTGAAGAGTTTGGATCGGCTCTACTGGGTTTGAACTGGAGGAAAGAACAATTTTGGAGTTAGAACCAGAAACTTTGGAAGTAGGTGATTTTTATAATCAACTGATACATAGATAGACATTAGCTGCAGATAGAGATAAGCGCAGCTGATGAGCTGTACATAGCTATCCTAATCTCTTTGGCACTCTATCTACAAAACCATCTCAATCTCTAACTAGAGACATGATAAACATCAACTACCTGAGTTACAATATCACCAACCTGATATGTACAAGTATACTCTAACACCTTTGCAGTTTGTTGAGTTCTATGCATTAACTGTGTTTCAATGGAGCTCAAGCCTAATCGCTACCTTTCCAGCCGCAGCTACTAGTGATGAGTTTTCAAACAAAACTCCAGAAAATAATTAGTGTTGTTGTCATCAAAGCAAATCCGCTTAAATCTATCTACAGTACCATGGTAAACACACAAAAGAAAGTACAATACTTTTGTGATCTTTTAGCTCAAAACCAAGAGTAGTAGAAAGAAAATTACTACCACTACGTCCTTCCATCTTGCTATTTTTTGGTGGCTATGTATTCTGCTCCTAGGTAAAAACTAGTTAGGGAGACCATTTTTTCCTCATATTTTTTTATCAAAACTTTTTCGTCATATTTTAAGGATATAGACAAATGTGGAACATGGATTACAGAGGGGGTGTCTTTGGTGAAGACCTTTCGGCCCCTCTTTTGAGGTAAAGGCAGAACATTTACATTGGATTCTGCAAAGAAAAACGAGGGGAAATGGCATTAGTAATTTCGGAGAAGGGAGATTTTATGAGAATTTTTGGGGATCTGATGGACTAGTGCGTGTAATTAGTCATGTAGTAATGCCTTTTTTTTTTGTTCCCTGCAATTAGTCAAGTATGGTACTTTGGACCGCTAATCATTTTACCCACCTAAGTTTGATAGCTTTAGCTCCTGAATTCAAAATGTGGGTCTAGCAGCATACCCTCTTTTTGATGCAATAACAGTGTTAGTGCATAATGAACCTGATGGATCCTATATCATTCATTATAAAGGACAAACATCTTTAGAAGCATTTCGTTATGAAAGCCTGCTTAGAGAAATTTAGATAGGTTAGGCCATATATACTCGGAAGTAAGTTGATCTAGATAAAGAGTATTTACGATAACATAGGAAGAAGAGAAAAAGGCCTTGAGCGAGTATTGATAAAATCTTCTTTGTCACCCTAATCTCTTTTTTTTCCTCCTTTTACTTTTCTGCTTTGGACCGTTTTTACTTTTTGACTTATAACACAAACTTCACTTGATTAAATACTCTTTAATCATCAATCTCTAAAAAGGTTAGAGGTGTCTTGATAATCTTCTGTCTGTTGCAAGAGAAAAATCATTTAAATAAAGACACTCAACCAGCTGAAAGGAGGAGATTGGAAGAACATGCATACTGATGCCTATTTGCCATAAACAACACAATTACACAACCCTTTTCCTGTCAGGTTCAAGAATTAAGAGCAGTGTGTTCCTTTAGCGAAAATCTGCAGAATGGCACATGCAGGGCAGCGGATTTGTTCTTATTATGATGATGAAATATTATGTTGGTTAGCTTTCGGTAGGTTATTATTTTACGTAGAAGGAAATTCTTCAGATGGGCTAGATAGAAATAGAGCGCCATTGAATCATTTACTCCAAAGCTGGGTTTTATAAAATCAGTGAGAAAACAAGTAGTGTCTATTTTATTGCTTTTCAGAAGTTCTAATTTTTCGACTTCCCTTTACGTTCAGCTTTCAAAAAATTTTCTGATGGTTATATTGATGAAGTCACAGTATGTAGGATCACAGATAAAACTTATAAATGGGATTATGTTCTCGACAAAAAAAATTATGAATGGGCAGAGTAGAGAAACCGAGAGAAAAGCATGAAATTCAGAGCTTGCCAAATCTAGTAGCTAAAGCACAAATATGCTTTAATCGATCACTTCCAAAAGAGAGACCCACGCATATTAACACAAAAAGGGTATCTCTTCTAAATCAATGAAATTTACCATCTCATGGTTAATCAAGATTCTTCCCCACGGTTAATCTTTAAACTGCTTTCTGCCCCACCACACGGATAACCCCAAAACATTACTACAAGATTAAGGGATACAGCTCATGTCAGTGGTGAAATTAATAAAGTGCCAAAGTTTATGCATGAAAATGCGATAAAGAACTACTTTTTGAATTTGGTATTAAGCAGAAACATCTATTATCTTATCCGTTAGCCATAGGTCACCCCATTCTCTTTCTTTCTCACCTTTTCTCATGGGGCTCGCCGATACAACTCCAATGATGGTGATTAAGGTGGAGGACAAGAGCCAGACCTCAGATTATGAGGAACATAACAACAAAAAAGGTGGGTCTTGCATGTCTATATTCACCATGGTTTGAACAGTGACACATTGGGATTGGTAATTGCAAACCAACAAAGTACAAAGTTCATTCGAAGAAAAATGGGATAATAGCTTAGAAAGTCCTAAAACTTTAGGTGTAATCCTATTTGAGTCCTAAAATTTCTTAGTTGGTTATTCGAGTCCTAAAATGTTATAATAGAGTCCAATTGAGTCCTAAAACTATTTGTTATTAAATTTAGATTTTAAGTTTATAAATTTTAGTCCTTCAAGTTCTCCAACATACTTATTATGATCCCTCTATAACAATTTAGATTAATTAGGTCCTAAAATTTTAAGAATTTTAAATCATAGATTTTAAATCCTAAAATTTTTAAACTGTAAAACTTCAAATCTTAACATCCTAAATCTTAAATTCTAAAATAATAAATCTTGAATCTTAAAATTTTAAACACTGAACGCTTGGCTCTAAACCCTAAACGTAAATACTCTAAACCTTAAATTTTAAAATTCTAAAATATGCTAAAAATTCTTAACCCTAAACATTAAATTTCAAATCCTAAAACTGTAAATGTTAATTTTTAAACTTAAATTCTAAAAATCTAAACCCAAAAACCCAAAGTCCTAAAACTTTAAGGGTAAAATTTTTAATTCTAAACCCTAAAATACTAAAATACTAAAATACCCTAATCCTAAACACAAATAATAAACCCTATATGATAAACCATAAAACGATTAAAATCTTTAAATTCAAGCTCATGAATTTAAAAAATTCTAAAACATAAATCTTGAAATCTTAAGTACTAAATTAAAAAACTCTAAACCATAAATCCTAAAATACTAAACTCCAAAATCTTAAATACTAATATATTATTCTTATAGTTTAAGATCTAAGGTTTAGAATTTTATAATTTAGAGCCTTAGACTATAGGGATTTCATTTTTAGAGTTCTGAAGATTTTAAATTTTAAAATTTTAGGAATTAAGGGGTTTTAGCGTTTAGGATTTTAGATTTAAAGGTTTTAAGTTTATATTTTTTTTATATTTATAATTTGATTTTAGATTTTAAGGGTTTAAGTTTATATTTTTTTGATATTTATAATTTGAAATTTTAGGAGTTTTGGATTTAGAATTTTGGGGTTAGAGTTAAGGTTATGATTTTAGGATTTAGAATTTAATTTTTTTAAGGTTATTGTTTAAGAATTTAGTGTTTAAGGTTAGATTTTCTACATTTAGGGTTTAATCTAGAGTTTAGTGTTTAAATTGTTAAGACGCAAAGATTTGTTATTTTAAAGTTTAGAATATAATGTTTAGAATTTCAGAATTCTTAAGAATTAGGATTGTAAGATTCAGTATTTTAAGGTTTAAGATCTTAATGTTTAAGATTTTTAGAGCTGAAATATATAATTTTGGGGACCAAATTAACCCAAATTATGATAGAGGGACCATAATGAATATTTTGAAATATTTAAAGGACTAAAATTTATAAAGTAACACCAGATTTTGATAAAAAAATAAGTTTAGGATTCAATTAGACTCTATTATAATATTTTTGGACTCAATTAGATTCTATTATAATGTTTTAGGACTCCAATAACCAACTAAGAAATTTTAAGATTCAAATAGGATCACACCTAAAGTTTTAAGACTTCCTAAGCCATTATCCCAAGAAAAATTGTAGCCATAAGGGTTTTTAAGCTTGTGTCATATTTAGGTAACATGATTAGGTAATGTTATATTTATATATACTGGCTGATGGTGATTGATACTCCAGATAATACTGATGCTTTATTTGGCTCTACGCTAGTCACTTGTTTTAGTTTGACCAATTATGGAAGTGTAACATGACGGCAAAGACCCAAATCAATATGAACAGAAAGTGTACTTCGTTAAAAAAACGAATGGAGTACTTATCGACAAAGCTCGGTTTTGTTAGTGTCGCTCAAGCGGATTTGATTTTGCATTTAAAATTAGCTATCTTAGTGGTTCGACAATTATTCTTTGTCCCTTTGGCAAGCCTTGAAATCCAACCCTATTAAAAGAATCACGGAACATGGCCATAACCATAGAGAATGCAATGTACGAAACTATTTAATTTGGTTTTGTCATGTGCGAAACGAAATGTTTTGTTGAGGCTGCAAGTCAAAGAACATAAAAATGTGGTTCGAGACAACTCAAATAAGAATAATAGAAGCAGTGTCACGAACTATTGCCAGAGATTTTCTACTACCGTGGAAGATGATGACATGGTCCAATCGCGATTTACTGTTAAAATTTTATGTTTAGGAATTTATGGGAGTTGGATCATGCATTTTAGCCTCAAAACCTTTGAGTAATATATATTATCAATTATCTAGTGTCAGAATGAAAGAAAAAAAACGAGTTTAATCATTTTCTGAACATGACCGCCATATATAGGATGAGTCCAGAATCCAATCTGGTCTCATCAATCCTTCATCGTCCTTTCAAGCTTATCTATTGTGACGAAATCCCACATCGAAAAGGAAAGGAAAGGTCTTGGGCCATATATACAGGGGTGCTGCACACCTCACTAGGTTGACTTTTTGGAGAGTGGGTAATAACCCCGTGACAAGTGGTAGTGGAGCCAACCCGACCCAACTTCGATGTCACGCCAAGTGTACCCGGTCGACGACGAGGGCGTCGTCGGATTCGGTGGGGGAGAATGTGACGGAATCCCACATCGGAAAGGAAGGGGAAGGTCTTGGGCCATATATACAGGGGTGCTGCACACCCCACTAGGTTGACCTTTTGGGGAGAGGGTAATGACCCCGTGACAAGTGATAGCGGAGCCGACCCGACCCAACTCCGATGTCACGCCAAGCGCTCCGTGGGGACGGAGTAGGCAGGGTGCCCAGTCGACGACGGATTCGGATCCGTGGGGCGTCGTCGGATTCAGTGGGGGAGAATGTGACGGAATTCCACATCGGAAAGGAAGGGGAAGGTCTTGGGCCATATATACATGGGTGCTGCACATCCCACTAGGTTGACGTTTTGGGGAGAGGGTAATGACCAGTGACATCTATGGTTGCTACTTTTGCATTATATGACTGTTAAGTGGACATATTGACCAGCCAGTGTGGGCCAAATCGAAGATTATCTCTCAGGAAGTGGAGTGAAAAAAAAAAATCCTTGAGATTGGACTGGACCTTTTTCTTTCGGTAACCAGCGTTTCAGGCAGTAATAAAAGCGCCCACCCACTTCTTCATTAACACAAAATGGGGGAGTCTCATGACCAGGACCCGTTTATCAGGGCCCACGATGCTAACAAAATGCCACACTACATTATTATTGTTAGAATTGTGAATATTGCCGCTATAGTTACAAAATATTTACCACAGATATATTTCTGTTTTCAGATCTGTAAATTGCTAACAACAATTTCTATGGTATATAGATTATTTATCTATAAGAATTTTTTATTTGACTGTGTTTACAGAATAACTGACTTCACCCGTTCATTTTGATTTTGGCTCTCTTATGCTCTCCCCCATTGCCACGAGTTACAGAATGTTAGATATTTACTGCAGAACCAATAGTTTGTCAAACTGTTTGCTACTAGTTTCAGTTCCTATACAATACAATACTTCAAACTTCTAGTACTATCGTACACTGGTTCTCTCCACAAAACATTTTCTCTCCCGTCCGAAATTGTGTGTGAATCAGTGAATGTATCGACGACTTTAATGCCATGTCGTACCATTCTGCTGCATTTGAAAATGGACCATGCAAGACTTGAAAGATTGTACTATAATTCGTTTCTTGTTGAATTAGAAAAACATAAAATACTGTAACCTCTACAAATATAAAGCTCAAAGACATAAAATCCTTCTGAAATCTCTCCCAATAACACTTTTTTAATTATTATTACTTGAATTGGTAGTTTGATAAGTCTCGACACATAGTCCTGACTTCATCAATTTTCTGGGCGTGTCTCCACTGTCCACTACATCAAGTAGTGTGGTGCAAAGGTCCATGGCCGTTTGCTGGACCCATTATATCACCACTCACCGTACAACAAACAATGCAGTATTATAATAGTCTTCGCGATGGCAGCAAATCCTGACCCACCCACCGTGCAAAATACTTATCCTGTTTTTGCAAAATTAAAATGTTACCACCATCACTTGGCTGGTTTAAGCTGGTTGAAATGGTTTCGTGCATCGTTTGCGAAATTACTTGTAAATGTAAGTACCCTTTGCATTCTTTGTTAGTTTTTTCCCCCTTGGTTCAAATAGCAGGCTATCAAATAGTCTCAGCTAATCTTGTACTTTTTCTAACTAATATAGGTTATGGGTCCCACCATTAATACACACTAATTATACACGCCGGTGGGTTATGATCCGCTATAAAGTTGGCCTCAAGTAGTTCAGGTGGAAGCTGATTGTCTACTCTCAGGCTAACAAGGAGTGTATGCACTCCAACAAAGGTAGATGTTCTAACCTGCTATTTGTCTCATGGTTCAAAAGTCGAGCTGCCTCTTGTTATCTGTTTCCACAATCAAATTAGTTACACTCATACTCTATGCGATAAACAAAATATCATAAATAGTCCACAGCTCTGGTACAGAGGCGTAATCCATGGATGAATCCTTTGCACCATCTTCCCTCCGAGTCACGAATAAGGCTGCCAACATCTTCTCAAATGGTGTGAGAGCTCATGGCGCCATCAGTGTTGGCTTTGTAGAGCCCTAAATGCCTGTAATCTGTTATAAATTCTCCCGCAGGTAGGAGTAGGCAAAATAAAAAATACTTATGCGACTGAGAATGTATGCCATTGTTGGTATTAAAATGTCCAAACAAAAAACGTATTCATTTTTGATTTTTCAGAGTTGCCATGCCAGATTGCAATCCCGAAACAATAAGCTCCATAGGCAACGTGAGCTTACATTGGAGTCGGCTCCAATAAACTTCTGCAAGGCGAGAGGCACTCTACAATGCTCATGGACAAATTAAAAGTTGGAAATACCACGCTGATTGATTTGTTGGGTTATGGACACGTGTAATCCAAACTTTAGTAGGGCTCTGATGCAGCTGAAATAAATAATACCAATTATCGGCCCAATGGGCTTACTGGACCTGAGAACCCTTTTGAAAACGTCGAGAGTCGAGACCACCAAACTCTTCCTCGCTACTACTCTAAAATCTGACCTCCCTTCTTCTAAAACTACATTTCTAAATCTGGAATATGTTGCCGATGCCTTTCATCCCCGAAAAAAGATAAAGAGGGAATATAACAGGTCTACCGTCTATTCCACTTTTTCAAATCTGGAAAAAAGACAAAAGTATGATACCAGCACGATCAGAAAAGCCATTTTTTCACCTTAGCAATTATCGAAGAAGTCACAAATATATGCACATTCAGAAAATGATCTTGTTTTTAGTACCAAAAGTAAATGTATAAGAATCAGCGAATAGAGAATCAGCCCGTTTATTTGTTCAGGTGTTAATTGCATTTCTCAGAGAATGGAATGATTGAGACTGACCCATTTTATTAGCTCTGTGTGTTTGTGCGTGTAGGTTTTTTTTATTTTTTTATTTTTCAAGCTCTTTATCGGGATTATGTACACATAAACATGGTTCGTAAACTGAAAATACGATATTTTAAACAAAATAAACGACAGTCCTCTATCACGTGTTACATGGCATTTTGATTTATATATTATATAGTATGTAAACTATTTAACAAATATGAATTACGAATTGTTGCTATATATATATATATATTTTTTTTTTTACATGACGAGCACCAATGACCATCAATTCAGGATATTGCCTTTTCTAATTTTGTGCTACGTTTATTCTTTCTCAAGGAAAAACAAATAAGCATTGCCAAAACTAATATGAAAAGAGTACACCTTTATTTTTTTGAAAAATTGTGACAAGAATGTTTACAAGGTGGAAAAGGAGAAGAAAACAAAAAACTGCATTTCCTCCGGTACATGATCAATGACACACCATACTCATTTTTTTCCATGGTAGCGCTAAAATGCGCCGGGGCACATAACAACACCTATTCCTCCGTTTGTTTTTTTCCACTCTCTCTCACACACACACGGACCACTTTATTTCCAGTTTCCGCCCATTTCGCGCTTAGGGAGACCTCTGCTCTTCTCTTCCCTTTCTCTGCTAAGTCCTCTCACTGCTTCACTTCACTCTCTCCGCACCAACTCTACTCCCACGATTCTCTCTCCCGGTATCTCCCCTAATATTCTCTCTCGCTTTCCTTTTCTTCTTCTTTATTTTTTTTGTTGTTATTTTTGGCCTTTTCCTCTTCTTTAACCGCAAAAAGAACACAGAAATCGCACAATGCCTGTTTTCTATGTGATCAAGAGCTTTAGCTCGTATCTGCGCCTTGCTATTTGCTGGATTTTGGTACTTTTAGGGTTTACTTTGACGGTCGATCAACTTCTTTTGCCTTGTTTTTTTTTGCTTTCTGTTGTTCTTCTCGTGTTTCCGGTAATCGCCGGTTTTATGCTCATGTGCTTTGTTTTGTTGTTGATCGCCTCCTTTCGTACTTTAATCCGATTGCGTTGCCGTTTCCGTTTCCGTTTCCTTTCCATTTCTAGGGTTTATTAGTGTAGTATCGTCTTTTTGCTACTGAATTTAGCTTAGATTGCTCTTCCTGTATCTGTCAAATAACCGCTCCTTTCCTTTCCTTTCTTTTTGCTCTATTTTCTTTTTTTCCTTTTTTTTCTGTTTTTTTTTTTGCTATTTCTGTGTGATGTTACTGATTATTTCTTTTATTTTACTTTTTGCATTTCTTTTGCAATGCAATCTTCACGGTGATTTTTTTTTTCTCCCTAAGAACCGTAAACGTTTTTACTTTTTTTTTTAATCTTTTTGTTTTTTGCTTTGGCTATGGTGTTATTGTTCTTTTGGTTTTGGAGGCATTACACGTTGTGGTTATTATTCACGACTACGGCATTTTCTTCAATGGCCTTTTTATTGAATCTCTGCACTACTTATGCGTTTTTAGTGATTAGTGTTGGCTATAGAAAATGCATTGTGGAATTTTTCTTCCTGAGAAAAGAGAAGTATAGTTTCTGTTTTAATTTTTTTTGTATGAATACTATCTTCTTATATTGATCTTATCTCGTAGCTCCTAATCACTTCGATATATATTATCTTTACGGAATTATTATTGCCTTCCTAACTGAAAATTGATTGTAACCTGCATTGATTGAATTGATGTTGTTGTGCTTTGTAGTGGCTCAATGCCTCTTTTCTATGTCTTGCTCAATTATTTTCCAGCTGCTCTGTTTCTCTATCATTTATATTAGGTCCACTTGCAATGTAAGACTATTCTTGTGCTTGGAACATGATAATTTCTGTCTCTTTGATCCATGTGATGGGAGCAGGGAGGATATCTCAACTCATAATCAGTTTATGTCGCTCAATCTGGAGGCTGACAATATGAGGTTTAGAAATTTGCAGAAGAGTCAGCTTGGAGGTGTCATATTTGGTTGCACTAACGCCACAATTAAAGAATGCCTATTCAAACAACTGTTTGGTGAGTCATCGATGCTTCAGTTGCGTGTTTGCATCTGCATATCTCATTCTTATATTTTTTTTAAAAAAAAGACATTGTAGTTGTTTGTGTGCTTATATGGAAGATGACACTCAAGCACTGTGACTTGCATGTATCTATCATCTATGGATTCATCTGTATCACAGTCTGTCGAACTATAATACATTCTTGTCTTCAGCATTGTCCTTTTTCTAATAGCAATTCATCAAATGATAAGCGCTTTAAGTCAGGTTTTGTAGTCATACAAAATATCTGTTTATTCACAGACAGTAATTTTTTATCAATTTCCAGGCTTACCAGGTCATCATATTTCTTATGTGAAGAATATTGAACCCGGCCTACCATTGTTCTTATTCAACTACAACACGCGAAAACTGCATGGAATCTATGAGGCTGCTAGCTCTGGCCAAATGAATCTAAACCCTTATGGTTGGACCACTGATGGTGCAAACAGAACACAGTTTCCCGCACAGGTATTATTACATGGTTGTTTTGTTTTAACTTGTGTTTTTCATTCAGATGGTTTTCCCTGTTTGTGATTTTGTTGTATTCACAATGGGGCTTCTCTGCTGGTTTTATGGACTTTTTTTAGGTTCAAATTCGAGTCCGGTTGCAATGCCAAACACTGCTTGAGGAACAGTTTAAACCAATGATTCAAGATAATTACTTTAGTCATGGCCGTTTTTGGTTTGAGTTGGACCATGCCCAGACCAGTAAGCTTGTGTCCTTGTTCTCATCTGTGGTAGAAACCTCTGCTCCTAGCATCTCTGTTCCACAGAATGTTGAGAAGTGGAGGGCAATGTTCCAGGCCCATTCCTTACCTGAACCAGCAGAGGAAATTGAGGGGTTTAAACAGTTTGTCCCGGGAAGCGATCTTTTAAGCAACTCAAATGCTGAAGGAGATTCGATCTTTGTTGCTTCTTTAACTGGAGATGACCAATTACTGGACAATCAGCAGCATGCTAAGGTTGCGGATTTGAAAGACAAAGACCTTATAGTTGAGAAATTGAAAGAATTGGCTCGTAATCATGAACCCCGGGAATTACCTTTGAAGGACTGTACAGAAGATGCCCATGCTAAGAGTGATATAATTTCTGAGGAAAAGGGTTATGCAGAGGAGCAAAGAGATTTGCAGGTGAAGAATGACATGAGTAGTCCTTTTACCTCATCTGATTGTCAGTCCATTATTGCTCAGGTGATAGAAGATCCTGTTTGTTCTCATTTATCTTATTCCCCTTCATAGATCTCAGCTCTCATTGATATTTATTCTCATTTGTTATTGCTTTACCTTTTCCCTTCTGTTCTAGTTGGTCCAAGAGATGGAGGAGCTTAAGGCTTTTAAAACCGAACAAACTCTGAAAATGGCTTGCATGGAGCAAAAGCTGGTACTCTTTGCAGTTGGCGTTGTATTAGCATTTGTAAAATTAGTCTGAGCCAACATGTTAATAATTTTAATCTCATGCACTGTGTCAGCAATTTGGCATTGATTTTATCATTTTATTTCTATGGTCTTAGTGCGTTGCTGTGATTTCAGGTCGAGGCTGAAAAACAGATCCTACAGTTAAAAGTTCATTGCTTGTCGTTGGAATCTACATCCATGCCCCAGATTGGTGATTCAGAGTATGATAACCTTGATGAGCTACAGCTGGATCCCACAGAGGCCATCCATCTACTGGGAGGGTATGATGGTGAAACATGGCTTCCAGTTTTGGAGCTCTATTTCCCTTCTAAAGATGTCATAAAGCCTTTGTCTCCGATGAGCTCTGCTCGTTCCTATGCTTCAGTTGCGTGTCTACATGGTGAACTTTATGTGTTTGGTGGTGGAAACGGAACTTTGTGGTTTGACACAGGTATGAGCTCTTCCTGATTCTTTGATTGTATTCTGTTCTACTCTGTTTTCTTTTCTAAATGTTTCTATTATCATGCATGTAGTTGAATCATACAACCATGCTAATGATCAGTGGAGCTTCCGCCCATCATTGACTAGAAAAAAAGGGAGTTTGGGTGGCGCTACTTTGAACGACAAAATTTTTGCAGTTGGCGGTGGAAATGGGACAGAATGTTTTTCAGATGTTGAAATGCTTGATTTGGACATTGGACGTTGGATCCCAACAAGATCAATGCTGCACAAGGTCCAAGATATTGCTCATTGTTTTCTATTTCATTTGCTGGATTGTGATATATGTTGACTAACAAAAGAAAACATGTGAAATTTCCATGTACTATGGCATATACTTAAATTTGAAGAAATTGTAATATTGTGCTAAGCATACAAGAAAGTTTAAACATAGGTTTTTGACTTGCTTCTATCTTAGTGCTTTACCACAAGGAGGCAAAAGAAAGGGTAAGTCGTGGCATTCTAAATTGATTTCTGAATTTCCTAAGCAAAATTAAATACAACAGTGTGCTTACAATGTGATTACTTCATAATCTCATCCATGACTGGACACTAAGACCTCTTCATGAGCAAGTATACGAGAACTTGTTTTACTGAATCTTATGGGGAAACTTGGTAGTTTTTATGTCTTTAGCTGTGCATGTATATTCCGATGAAGAAAGTTATTGCCTGTTTAATATATAATATGAATTATATTATGTATATTTCTGTTCTTCAATCATAATTTTACCAACAAAAAGAACATTAAAATGACCTTGATTTTCACTGGAAATTTACATGCAGTGTTTAAAGTGCATCAGATGACATGAATGTGCTGGTGGAACCTGCAGGACTGAACATTCAACTTCTTATTGCTATTGACACATTAGAGTTTTCAGGGATTCATTTATGAACTAGAAAGTTATCATTATTCTTTTATGCAGGGACATGATATTTATTTTTCGCTTCTTTGCTTTGTTTATATCAACTTCTTCAGATATGATTGCTTTAATGTGTTTTTGCATTTTTTTTTTGGCCCTTTAAACCTGTCTAATCCTTGAGTGTGTCACTTTTCAGTTTGTTCAAATAGTTTGAATTGATCAGTTGACATTGAGTCTGCTTGTGTTTTCCAGCGATTTGCACTTGCAGCTGTTGAACTGAATGGTGTACTTTATGCAACTGGGGGATTTGATGGGAAAGATTATCTGAGGTAAGATACTGTCAAATATGTAATATAGCTTATTCCTTATAGACTATTGCATGGATGTACGCTTAAACTTCAAAAGCATGTGTTCCCCATGCAATGGTTGCACAAGCACTGAGGAATAAGATAAAAATGATCGTCAATGGTCTCTTTAGTTTCTGTTCATAACTTCTGAAGTTAAGACTCATTTCTAGATGAAATATGCCATGAGTTCACTTTTAACTTCTCGGTCTTCCAACTTGCATCAAAGGGCTACTTTATGCATTTTCCAGAGTTCCAAAAGCCTGCTTCTGGATTTATCTGGGCAACATATAGCAGGCTTTTGACGCAAACCGGGTGCTTGAATTGACTGACTGTTTTCTGGTGGACTAACTGTTTCTTCTCCAGGTCTGCTGAAAGGTTTGACCCCAGAGAGCATTCCTGGCGCAGAATTGCTAGTATGAACACTAAGAGAGGCTGCCATTCATTGGTTGTTTTCAATGACAAATTGTAAGTTCACTAAGTAAACTGTTTGAATGGGCAGTTTTGAGCACTTGATTGATGATCTTTGCTCACTCAGTGTTCCAAATGCAATATGTTTAATCTGGAAAACTTGGTGGCTGCTCGAAAATTGTCCTTTTGTTTTTGTGGTGCATCATTGTGGTGGTTCTAGTATGATCTTTAAACCTTTAAACGTGTTAAGCTTCTTCGCATGAGAAAAAGAAACTGTCAATTAGGCTAGAAAGAGAACAAAATTTTACAGGGATTACTGAACTATAAATCTACATCATTTGAAAATTAGAAACCGGGTATGAATTCACATGTTTCTTACCATGTAGTATGCAGCTCTAATTTTAGGTGATCTTTAAGCATCCTAATATCAGTGAAGTTGTGATTTTTCTTAAATTTCTCTTTTAGGTATGCTCTGGGCGGTTTTGATGCGAATACTATGGTTCCTAGCACAGAAATATATGATCCACGTCTTGACTTATGGATCACTGGAGACCCGATGAACGATTCTCGGGGATATTCTGCTGCTGCTGTCGTCCAAGACTCTATATATGTTGTTGGCGGGTTGAAATCTGATAAAAACATTGTGGAAACGGTATGCTGCCTTTAGTGATATATTCTTTTTAAGTTCTGTCTGGTGGGCTGTATCAAAGGCTGATTTTGAGGTTTCTATACATGCGCAGGTCGAATACTTCAAAGAGGGTCAGGGGTGGCAAGAAAAGACCTCAGGGCCCATCAGGAAAAGATGCTTCTTGTCAGCTGCTGCTTTGTAGTCATGGAACCGGTTGCGAATGATTGAAGTGTAGAGGTTTTTGGTTTGGCAGTAATAGGAAAAATGATTCTATCCTGGCCAATTTTTTTGTGAGGTCATGGGGTGTTGGCGATGAAGATTCAACAATTTTGTAGTTTAATCTCGTTGTCAACAGTTTTTGTAGCGGGCTCGGTAGTTGTACTTGCCAAAAGAGAAAGGGAAAAATATTAGGAAGAACATGATCCCAGTATAGATCATCTTATCGTTCATCTATTGTCTAAAAGTTTTAGTTCAGCAGAGGTTTCTCGGCTTGGTGCTGGATTCTGGCCTTTTGAAATGCCATTGGACCACGAGATGGCAGATACATATTTTTATCAGAGCAATTAATGCGATCATGCGGAAAGGTTAATTAGGTATCGTGCTTGTGAACTTACAAAGGCAAAAGCAAATTAGAACTCTCTTCACGTCGCCTATTGCCGTCGTAAATAATTGTGTTTAGTATTTACTGCAAATAACATTGTTAGGCCCAAGGGGTGTAAGCAGGATGACGTGAGTTAGTTACTGAAGATCGCTTTAAATGGATAATTATTCGAAACTTGGCTGTCTTATTGATTTCAAACTGAACTCGATCTTAGTGGCACTCCGTTTCTGGGATTCTTTATATAGCCTAACCAAATTTATGGTATTTCCAAGTAGCCTTAGTCTGTTGGGAATAGAGTGAGAGGGAAGGGAAGAGAATGGATAGGAAGGGAAAGGATGAAAATGGTAGGGAGGGGAAATTTTTAATTTAATTTGTTTGGATAAATTCACATATAGAAATCCTTATTTATGAATTCTCAAAAAAAAAAAATTGTGAGAAATTCATCATTTTGTTCTAAACTTTTTTCCCTCCATTCCCCCACCAAAATGCAGGGACACATTCTCTTGACACATTCTAGAGAATGGAGGAGAATGGTGGTTAAAATATTCCCCTACCCATCCATTAAAATTTTTACTAAACAAGGTTAATTTAACATTCTCTTCCTTTCTCCTCCCTCCCCTTCTATTCATTAAACAATGACAGTACATCTCATACTTTGAAAGGAATTCTCAAAGAAAGAATTTTAACCGGTAAGAAATCCTTGTTGTTTTCCCCTCGAAATTCGGAAAGATGTACCCCGGCAAGACAGCAAAATACCTTGAAAATCTTCTCATGGGTGGGACTCAAATTCAATAACACCATCAGCTTACAGACCCACCGCGCAATTCATACACTTTTACAGGCAAAAATTCCATGATACGCCTAAGAGTATACAAAATGTCGTGGAAGTGGCAAGCTGTGCTAATTCGTTTGCTACATCATTGTGCTAATTCAGTTGTTACATCATTTGGCGTGTTACAATATTAGGAATGTTAATTAAGCCTATAGCATAAACGGAAATAAAAATCCCAAGGGCACAGTTCAAGAAAACAGAAAACTGCGCCCATACAATCTCGACTTAAACAGCATTTCTTATCTGTTCAAATAGAGCAAATATAACAGAGAAAGAAAACCTTTTAGTGACACAGAAATAACTAGTACATAGAATGTCAGAAAGCAAAACCGAATAGATTTTAAAAATTAAAAGAAAAATTGATGAGATACGAAAATTATTTACATCGACTAGTACGTTATATACAGACACTGCTCAATCCACATGCCTTTACACATTGAGATAGCACAATGCATTAAACAAAAAAGGGTCCTGCAAGGCTAAGTTACGTACTCGGGTACAACACCATTTGTGTATGGACTGAAATGGCGACCAAAAACCTCAATCGACAACCCAAAAAAGCAAATATTGCAGAAACTTGAGTGCAACCCTTTCCACAGTATTGGCCATCAACTGAGAACCCACCAACACTAATCTACATATCTAAATTTGCTGTTAGAAAGACTTTGCTTAAGATCAGCCACAAACCCACCTGTATTTCTTTACCCAAGGCATCAACTTAATAAGCTCGAAATTATTTTTTGCAACCCATGAAGCATATCTGCGTGAAGGAATAACTATTGACGCTGTCGCTTCAGTACCGCATAACCTGATCTATTTAGCTCTTGCAGTTAGTTCCAAAAAGATTAAGTTGGAAATACACATACTACGCAAGAACCAAAAATGTCATGGTAAATGTAAAACGAAAGTTTAAGCAAAGATACTTAAAAACTTCGGCTTGAAAATTTTAAACATACCAGCAAAACATCAATACCTGACCCTGAAGCTTCTGATTCTGCCAACACTTGGTGATTGATATGCAGATGCACATATCCACACAAAGAGCCTCTCAACAGTCTGTCCCAACAAATCAGGGTAACCTTGCATACATAAAAAAGCAACCACAGAGGCTCAGAAGTGCAAAAAGATGCAGTTAGAGAACTGCTGCCTTAATATACCTTGAGAAATCAACAAATAACAAGCAAGAGATTTGCAAAACTCCACGGAATTCAAGCCAATACTATCTTTTATGCCAGAGTATCATACACCCCCCCACTATGTCATCAATGGTCCTTGTTCTTGTATAGAATTGGATTGAAATCAAGCCAACCTAGCATACATAAGAAAGCAATCACAGAGGATGACAAGTGCAAAGAGCAGTTAGCAAACTGCTGCCTTAACATACCTTCAGAAATCAAGGAATATGAGCACACGATTCACATAACTCCAGTGAACAAGTTCAATCCCATTCTATCTTTCAACCAGAGTATCATATACACCCACCCACCCCCACCACCCCCACCACACAGTGCCACCATCATAAGATCGAGTGCTCTTAAATGCCTTGACAGTGATAAAGTTCAGTAAATACACACAAAGATGGTTCCATTCCATAAGTTTATGGAGATTTAGGATCAAGACAACGAAGCTGATCTTGATGAGCCATAAGGACCACAGCTATGGTCAATCCGACAAAGTTGAGCAGACCCTTTCCTCAGAACAAAGCAATATCCAGTGCCATCAAAATGAATGTGAAAGAGAAGTAGGGGGTTCATTGGAGTCCGACATATCTCAAGAGAGCTACCAGAAAGCTCAATGCAGTATGAACATGTGCCTTATTCACTATTTTAACCGACATGAAAACTATCAGCTCCTCTGAACCATGTAAACTTCTTTTTCCTGGCAAAGATATACTAGGGCACATTTTGGCCCACCACAGCCTTTGAGAAAACTAGTACTTTCAAATGAACATTCCATACCTATAGAAACCCTCAGCATTACTGAAACTGCTTTAGGAGTTTGGTAAAATGGTGCAACAAACTTAAACTTCTTGACCTCGTCAAAGACTTCTAATCGGACTAAATCCAGAAAAACATACTCGGTTAAATCTTCACTCATTGTTATCCTCACCCACAACCTATTATTTGTTGTAACATTGCGCAACATAATCCCCAAAGGTATACTGACAGGCAGTCCTGTTACAAACACAAAAGGGCGTTCAGCATCATTATCTAAGACTTCCACCTCTGCACTGATATGCCTTATCCTTCTGCTCAAATTTATCTGCTTAGGGGTGAAAAGATCAACTAACTTGAACAAGGGACTACAGCAACCAAAATCCATAGAAGTGTCAACCTCAGGCAATGTTTTCTTAACTTCAACCACAAAGATAGATAGTTCAATAGATCCATCCTTTTGGAGAGAATCTAGGCACGAAATTGTATCACAAAGCTGGCAGATAGTATCACGATAGCAACAGATTTCGAGTTTGGACAGCTTCAGAATGGAAGTCACAAGTACAAGCTCTAACACATGAACCTCCAGTTCTTTAGAGAATCCTACAAATCTACATCTCATTTCCCTTAACCTTCCATCTAACTTTGCAAATAGAATTTCCAACTGTAGCACTTTGTATGACTGGACCTTCGAGACAACATGCTCCCATATCCTGATAAAAGGTTTCATTACTCGGATATATTGTAAGGTAAATGCCACTGCACTACCAAATTCAGGTGACTCGGAGGCAACCATCGCTATCTCTTCCTTGCAAGCCCTACAAGAGCAAAAAAGTTAGGTAAACATCCACCCACAAGAATAAAACCTTCAAGGAAAAGAAAAAAGATAACTAGATTTGCACCTCAAAATCTTCAGTGCCTGATTGGCGCATCTAGATTGAACCAACTGCCATAAATATTTCATCTTTGCGAGGATGCAATTTACCACTCTCATGGGTTTCTCACGCTCCTCAAGCTGCTCCCCTACAAATGCTACATCCCCTAATTTGCATGATGTCAGGGACCATTCTTCAGAAGTTCCATTTCCAGTTTGCTGCATCTCTATCCCAGACATTGTACTAACATCCAAGTTGGTGTGACCTGGAACACAGTCAACTACAGGCAAGGACAAGGCCCCCCCTTCAACTTCCATGGGGAAAGAATTTGATGATCTGCTGCACTGGGTTAAATACACCAACAGTGTGTTTTGGTCCACAATGTCTCTCAAAGCGGAAGAGATCCTGCCTAGCAAGGTAACAGCATAGGAAAAAAATCTATGTGCAATCCGTTGACCACCGAGCTCACGTGAGAGTGGAGCTGAGATAGAAAGTACAAGAAATGCAGCTACTCTGGCGCTGTCCAGGACCAATTCTTCCCCACAAACTGGCTCTACCTGAATCAAATAGGTGAGTAAGAGGTATAATAGTTAGAAATATTTCACAAGACAGTACATTAAACCCGATGAAGAAGGAAATACATCTCTTAAGAGGACTTAACAAATTTCCAAAATAAACTAAATGACTATCAATGGGAAAAAGACTATTACAACCCACAAAAAGACAAGAAACTAGAATTCTTTGTAATGTGGTCCATAAATAGATATGTTACTCTTGTTTACTATTATGTCATAATTCAAACTGGCTAGCTGATTTAGAGGTTTCATTTGACCTGTCTCAAACCTGTAAACATGTAGTTTCTCCAAAAGAGAAGATTTGCGCACATCTTAATTGCAATGTTTTAGGAGAGTACAAGCATTGTTGTTAACAAGGAAAAAAAAGCAAAGTGAAAGAAATAAATCTAGGACGATTCAGCAAATTAAATTGCATATCACCCCTCGGATCGCGCTAACCTCTTGGGAAACCTCTTTGATAATCCTGGAAGCAAATTTCCCGTGGTTCTGACCCATATAAAACAAAATTAGGAAGACCTCAGCTTCATCCTAGAAAGAAAGAAAATATTCAGGTTAAATTACGCGGTTCAAATACAAACAAATACAGAATCAAACAGGGAGGATTGCAGCACATAATGTATGCTGTATGAGATAAAAACAATTTCGGAAAGGCAGACCTGCGGATGCATCTCTAAATTTTCAAGAAGGCCATTAATAGATAGTCTAAACAACCCCAAAGTTGGAAGCTTCACCAATTTGAAAATCTTCCTTGCTGTACTTCTTATTAGGGCACTATTGTCAAGTAGCGTCCCAAGGAACTGGAAAACCAAGAAATGATAGATTATACAACTCCACATGACGAAAAGGTTTAAGATACTAAAAAATGTCAGAAAAAACTAATCTATTTAAAATTCTTGGGATAAACTAAACTATCAAACATGGAATCATGATATGATCAAGGGAAAAGGAGATCCACAGAGCAAATTCAAAATTCAGGATTTGAAAAAACAACAAACAAACATACCATATGCATGTGAGTCTCTTGCACTTTTAGACACTCAAATGTTGCCATATGATGCATCGTCTCCATAGCTTCTAGCCTAACGGCCATTGAATCATCATTCAACATGTCCATCAAGAGGTCTAAGGCGTGACCAGCAAACTCAGTTGACAGGACAACGAGCATACGCAATGAGTGACAAGCAGACTTCCGCACCTTCAAACAAGCAGAAGCAGTATTATTATTCATTTTGCAAAACTGTAGAAAAAAATTTTAGGCCGCTGCCATCAAACTTGTTGAAACTGAAAATTTAAGACCCACAACTTCCTTGGAACATTTCTAGTTCCAGCCATCTTGTGTATTCACAAGTAGAGCACGGATAAGAGTATCCAACTATATTATATAAATAAGAGAGCAAGAGAGAACTAAGGTTCTAATCTATTAAAAGATTATTTACACACTGATTTCCCAGGACAAGGACAACCCAGCACTAGATGACCATAAAGAGTGTGTTACCAAAATAGGGGAAAGCACTATTTCCTCCAAGACTTCGCAAATTAATCACATAAATATAAGGCTTTATCAGAAGCCCCAGTTACCTCTTGGAATTCATCCTCAAGTCCATGCACAAAAGCTCCGGCCGCGATTGATGTGAAAGTTTTAATCCTCTCCGTAGGGTATCGATGAACAGATTCCTTCTCTTTAACAATCTTAAGTACCTTCTTGGATAGACTTTGTAATAAAACATCCTCCGATAGCATTTGCACCTTGCCAAGCGCATTAAATGCCTCAACCCTGACCCCGGCATTCATATCTCTTACCATAGAACAAAGCTGGAATCACATGAAAAGAATATAGAATGCCAAAGATAAGTGCAAAAGATAAAAACAGTAGCGTGATGAATGGGAACAAGTGATAAATCGCAAGTCTACATCCCAAAACGCAAAAGATGTGGACGACAGGTCAAAATTGTATGCCATGTTCAGAACAAAATGAGTTCCACCATGCATATTGCCAGAGTTAAAAGGGAAAACGTTTGTCCAGCACTAAAAATGCTATCCATTCCCTACATTTTACTTCAGCATTAGATATTTTTTTTCCTGTTAAAAAATCTCAGGTAATGATGACAATAATAGATAAAGGCTGACTTTCTTTCAATCCCAATACCTCACATTTTGTGCTCCAACAGGGCTACATACTTGCTTAAACATTCTGATCAGCATAAGCAAACATAAGCGACAAAGGGAAATGCAAATTTTATCCAATATAACAATTGAAAATACCATGAATAAGAGAATGGGACAAAAAAAATAGGGAAGGATGGGTAATGCTTGAGAAGATACCTGTATGAATACTAAATCCGACCAAGCTCTTTTATCTTCCTCGTTATTGGCTGCTACAAGCATTCTACCCCATTCACTGACCTGACTTCAAAGTATAATTTTTTTTTAAAAAAAAAAACCATAAACAACAGAAACTACTTTGCACGAATGGCAGAGAGGGTTCTAAAGAGACGGATGTCTCACCACGCGAACGGCAGCACACCGCACAGAGTCTTCGGAGTCTTGGAGAAGCTCTAGAGCACGACAAAAGCATCCTTCAATGGCACCAACGTCCTCTAAAACGACACCGTTCCTGCACAAACCTGCTAATCCATCCAATGCAGCTTCCCTCACATACGGATACGGATCCTTCGTGAACCCTAAGAACACCGTAAACAGCACGTGCGACTGGAGGCCCAGCCTCTCCGCATTCCTCAGCAGCCACAGCCGAGCGGTCACAGAGGGGCCGAAACACAGCGACACAAATAGCTGATCGTCGAGCTCGATTCTCGGAGAATTCCGGTCTGATTCCGAGATCGAAGCGAGTGCAGAGAGGGCGTCGACCGCGAGCCGAGGGGAGTCGGCCGAGAGAAGGTTGGCGGAGCGGACGGAGTCGAGGATAATGGGGGCGAGGTGGGGCCGGCGGGAGGCGAGATCGGCGAGGAGCTTGAGGGAATGGTGGGAGGCGAGGGGGTCGGCTGTGGGGAGTTGGAGGGAGCGAGTTAGGGTTTCGAGGAGGGAAGAGAGTGTGGAATCGGAGGTGTGGGGATTGATTATGAGGGATCTTATGGATGCTAGGGTTTGGAGACGGAGAAGCTTGCTGTCGTTGTTAACGGCGACCAGAGAGTTTTCGCACGCGCCGAGCAGGTGTTGTTCCATTGGAGACTAATGCGTTGCGTTTAGTGGATGAGCCGGCGAGGACTGAGGAGTGAGGAGAAGAACAGAGTTTTTGAAAGAGGAATTCCCGGGAACTGGACAGAGGGGAAAATATTGCGCGCCGGTGTAATGGGATAGCGCTTAAAATTGTTGTATCGTTTTAAACGCAGCGTTTTAGCTTTACCTGAGCCCTGTATATTGTTTCCCCCTTTGTTAGCTTCCATGATCAGCTAAAACACAGCGTTTCAGCTTTTCCATACGGAAAAGATCTACATTTAAAACGAAAAGTTAGAGAACATGAATGAGACAAAATGGGAGGAATGAAGGAGGCAAAATGATCAAAAAGAAATCCATCATTTCTACCGGTCTCTCCTTTCATAAACAACGAAATATCATAAAAACTAGCTCACTACCCGTGGATTCCACGGGCCTAGTTAGTATTAGTATAATAATATGTAGTTTAAAGTATTTTTTTGACACACATAGTATTTTTTAAGCAATTAAATAGTTCATAATTTTTTATCCGATTTAGTATACTTTTTTCCTTTGTTTCCACCTCTATTCTTTTACACAATTTTTCATTCTTTTTACTAATATGTTCCACCTCTATTTCTTGTTGCATCTTTCAACAATTGTATTTCGGTCAACAAAATCAAACAAATGAATAGGGATATTTTTTATATCTCCTACTACTTGTTCAATTTTGGTAGAACCATAAAACAAAATTTTAAATTGGTGCTTCACTGGTCGGTTTTGACTGGTTTCTTTAACCATCTTGAAATTAGAGATTTTATAGACCAAGCTTTCTTGCAATTTGGCACGAAAATATTGTGCAAAACTTTTCTTTATTATAGCATGCATCATTGAACCCTATTTCAAAATCACACAAAAAATTTTAAAAAAGTTAGGAAAAATTTTAAAAATAAAATAATGCCAAAAAAATAAAAACTGAAAAAATAATTGTAACAGCCCTGGTAAAAATCTTGGATTTTTACCGGACTGTAAAAGCCTATTTACCGTGATTTACTGTTGAATTAATCTTGGGTAATTAATTCAAGGTAAATCGGGAGTCGTTTTTCGAAACCGAGAGTTTTCCCGCGCTCGTGATTTTCCCGTGGATTTTTCGGAACTAAGTTGGTATTTTTCGGGTTTCGGAATTTCTCGGAAAATCACACCGGAAAATAACTAAGGAGGTATCGATTATTTTCTGGTCCGGATCGGACCCGCTTGTATTATTGTATATCACATGATTAATAGTTAATCACATGATTAACAGTTAATCACAGGTTATAAAGGCAGAGGAAGAAGGAACCGGGTGAGGAGAAGAAGAAGAAAAAAAAAGAAAGGAGAGAAAAAAAAGAGAGAAAAGAAAAAGAGAGAAAAGGAAAAAAAAAGAAGAAAAAGAAAAAAAGAAAAAAAAAGAAAATCAGAAAAAAACAGTTAGAGGAAGAAGAAAAAAATAGAAAAAAAAAGAAGAAATGAAAAAAATAAATTTCGGAAAAACCAGAAAAATAGAAAGAAAAATGAAGAAAAATAGAAAAAAGAAAAAAAAACTACAGTGCGTCACCTCCTTCCTCGGGTTACTGTGCTCGCCGGAGCAAACCCCGCCGCCTCGCGCTCCACCGCTCACCTCAGCCTGTCGCCCGTGCCGTCGCGAGCTTGCCGCCGCTGTCGCCTCCGGTTTCCGCCTGCCGACGCGCCTGTGGGAGACGTTGACCCGCCGGATTGCCCACGGATCTGCTTC